>JASDQU010406177.1:0-10553 GCA_032191745.1 Picea mariana
TTTTGCTTTGGGAAAAATTCATATCATGCAACAAACAAACAAACTACGTAAAACACTGTAAAAGCTATTCCAACAACAAATAAAATTGTTAGCATTATTTGATAAGACATGTTTTTCCATACTTATTTGGAAATGTAGAAATGTATATTCACATGGAAAAATATATTTCATAACTTAGTTGTTAACTAACAGTGAGACAATTATTATTTGTTGTTATTGGTCATTACAGGTTTAACAGTGAGACAATTATTATTTGTTGTTATTGGTCATTACAGGTTGATTCATCACAGTTATTATTAGAGTAAAACAATTCTACTTGGAATAGCCAACTAGTTGGGGGTCCATGAGAAATAGCCTTTGACTCCTGACAAATACCTCTGTATTTTGGAGAGTCTTTGGCTCCGGCCAAATACCTCTGTATCTTGGATAGTTAGTTTGTTTCTTTAATCCCAAACTCTTAACCAAACAAATATACTTTTAAGTCAAATTCCAAAAGTAATATTCACATTAAACTATCAAACAAATTATCAACAATAAGTTTGAGCTTTTCATTTTCCTTGATATATTTCTCTTGGTATTAGATTTTACTAATAAAATAGCTGAACTGATAAAGTCTCATACACCAATTTAATCTCTGACTTGACAAAATAGATTATTATTATTATTATTTATTATAACAAATAATGCTATAGATTAAATCTCATCAACTTTCAGCTCGATCAGATATCTAACTTCGCGTTAGTGGAAGTGGGTCACCCGCTCTCATGCTCATTAAATTAGAGACATGGGTTCGTCCACTCTCATGCTCATTCATATTTGTATCTAAGAAATTTTGTTAATACTAATAAGATACGTATCATTTATTTACACTTAGCTCGCTTTTCTCGTGCATAACTAGGAATTATGCACTAAAGTTTTAACAAATTTTATTCGCTTTGGAAATTCTTTACATTGTGGTATATGAGATTTGCACTCGGTAATCTCTACCTCTACTCATTAAGAAGTGTTTTTTTAGGTGAGAATTCCTACTTTGTGTTTATATTTAACATGTTCGACGATAATACAATATCTTCCAATAATTTTTTTAATTTGATGGATCACCTTTTTTTTGGGGGGAGCCTTCTTAGTTTAGCTTAAATGTGGGATTTCTTTGGCATGTCTCATTGTAGCTTAAATGTGGGATTTTTTTGGCATGTCTAGCACTTAGGTGGGATTTTTAGGTGTTTTTTCTTTTATGGTGTCTAGTCCTAGGTCACTAATTTGGTTTACTTTGATCATTGAGGCACCCATTTGAAGTATTTCCTAAATTTATAGGTTTAGTTGAAGGGCCCAAAACTCCTAGTTGGGTCTATGGTCAGTTAGAATATCTCATTTTGGGTTCATTACTTCGTTTGGAATTTCAATTTATAGAGTCAAATTGATTCAAATCTCACTAACCATACTAGATCTCTTAGTGGGAAGCATATCATGGGTTTCCTTGGGGTTGTCATGTATGTGAATCTGTGACATGTGTGACAAAGAGTCATTTTGGGGCCTAAAACTTACAACGTTGTCTTAACAAACCCGTTGTTGAGGAAAACATATAAAATGATCTTACTCAAGCATTTTCAGATTCTGCTTGGCTAAAGAAAAATAGACGAGAATATCACCCTATGTTTATAGCCATAAAATTAATATCCTAACTCACAAGTAATGATTACAAGTTCTTAGGCTGGTCTTTTTATAAATAAAAGCTTGCTGAAAAATTCATTATTTATGTGATTTTCTGAATATAACAGTTGTTGAAATAAATATAGGGACAGAAGTAAAGACACCAAGTAGATGATCAAGACAAATGACACATAAATCAATCCTTTATTTCATTCCAATTCATCAAAAAATCATTCCTTTTACAAAAATTCATGAAGAAGTTTTGGACCAAAGTAAAACTTAGATGTCCCCAATGAAACATACAAAAAGGCCTCTGACAGAAAATAAAAAACTAAACTCTAAAAGATGGATCAGCTTGTCACAGATTGTTGTCCACTCGACTCTACACAGTAACCTTTGTCAGTCATGAAAACTAATTCACAAACAGACAAGTCTACTTCATGACTTAGGACAAAGTTAATAACCCCCATAAAATCATGAACCTCCTTCTTGGAAGTGGGAGTAGGCAGATTAAGGATAGAAGCAATCCTTTCAGGATCAATTCTTATTCCTGAATCGGAGACAATGTGTCCAAGGAGCTTGCCCTCGGTAATGATGAAAATAGACTTAGAAGGATTTAGAGAAATGAAAAATTTCCTACATTGCATGAGAACTTTTCCCAGATGACCAAAATGATCTGATCGGGTTTTAGAATAAACAGTTAAGTTGTCTAGGTAGATCTGAATGATCTTGTTGATCAAATCGTCGAAATCTATTTGCATAGCTCTTTGAAAATTGGCACCTTCATTAGATAATCCAAAAGGCATGCGCTCATAAGAAAACATACCCGAACGAGTAATAAAGGTGTTTTTATATTTATCTGCCCTTTTTACCTTGATTTAATTGTAACTGGAAAAACCATCAAGTAAGGACATCACTTGTGACCCTGCAACTTGCTGCAAAATCATTTCCATATTAGGGAGAGGAAAGTGATTTTTTATACTAGACCGATTTAATGAGTGAAAATAGACGCATGATCTGATCTGACCAGTCAATTTCTGAACAGGGATCAAATTTGAAACCCACTCAGAATATTTGACTGGAAAGATGATCCCAACCTTCAAGAATTTTTCCAACTCCTTTCGAATAGTTGCTTCCAGTGCAGGGTTTATGGGTCTTTGCTTTTGCCTAACTAGTTTTGTGCCTTCCTTAATGGGGATGGCATGTTGTATGAGACCAGGATCAAAACCACTAATATCCTCATAAGACCAAGAAAAAACATCTTGAAATTCAGCAAGTAGCTTGGCAAACTTCATTTTCTCTTCATAAGAACATTTGGCACCTATTTTAAAATTCTTTGGAGATTCAGGTGTCCCAATGTTCAAGGAGATGGTTTCACCCACCTTCCTTTTCCACTCTTCTTCTTTCTATTTCTCTTTATTGCCTGCATCACTCGATGAAAATGAACTCTCTAAAGGAGTCAATCCTTTAGGAATTTTGTTATTTTATATGGATATAATTTCCTTAGGATTAAAAGGTTCATTTTGAATGAAAGCACAAATGTGCTCATCATTAGGGAAGACCTACCAAGAATCTATATTGTTGGGGATATGTGGATGATATAGAGATTGAAAAGTACAATCAGTTCTGCGTGGTAGAAGTTGTCGATTAGGATAGGCTGCAAAAACAACTAACCAATCAGCCATTGAGTTCAATTCCCTCTTAACATGAGTGATGTTGAAAGATAATAAGTTCGAGATAAGTGCCCAAACAGTCTGGGTGTATCGTTTCATCAACTTGTTGCCAGAGGATTAAATATTCCGTACAAGGTTCACAACAAGCTCGGAATCCCCAAAAACTAAAAGGTGACCATAGCCAAGATTATAGGCGTTTTCAATGCCTAATAATAAAGCTTTGAATTCAGTGACATTGTTAGTGCAAACAAACTCCAACCTGTAAGAAAAGTTATGGATTTTTCCTACAGGAGAAATCAAGACAATACCAACTCTGTTACCTTCATTAGAGCATGAGCCATCAAATTTCATGTGCCACATACCATCATCTAAATCAATTTGTTCCAAGGAAATGTTATCCTCCTTAGGAAATATGGAATACACTCCTAGGTCCTCTTCAATATAGTTTAAATTAGGTTGTGGGACACTCTCTATGTAAGGTGAAATCCTTCCCTCTCTAAGGACTAGAATTTTTTTACCATTACAAGGAACGGATAAATGTGTTTTGTCTAGTGAGAGGTATCCACCCATTAAATCTTTCCAATCCCTTCCCAAAATGATTGAGTAATTGCTTACTGGCATATCAATTACCTGAATGCTAATGGTTGTCCTTATTTCAGGGTGTGCGCACAAAACTAAGGTCACATATTTAATCTTACCTATGGTCGTTTGTTGTAGACTATTATAGGAGAGAATACTTCTGGCATTTTCGTTTGTACAAGAGAATCCTATTTCTTCCATAAAAATCTTCGGCATCACCTTGGACCTAAACCGCCATCAATGAGGAAACAATGGGCAATCTTATCCATAATCTTTACAGAAATATAAAAAGGGGGATTTTTTATAGGGTATCTGAGGTTATGTATACCTACTTTATTTACAGATGAATCCTCTTCGTTTACCTCTTCAGAGAGGTTGGCTATAGCGAAATATTTTCCTTCCATGAATTGTTTCATATGCCTCTATTGTTTAGGGATGAAAACGATGTCCAGAAGGGTTGCATTTGCTTTGATGTTGGCCAACTGATTTAGGATATTTTATTTGGAAGAGGGTAAAGGGGAAATAATTCCTTGACTCTCAGGAACTTTAGGAATCTAAATAGAGGTAGTGGGTGAGGATGAGTTCGGGCTAGAAGAATTGTGGGGAGGATCAAATTTTCCTTTGGAAGTGTAAGATTTGTTCCTAGTATTGATGATCATGACATCTTATGGCTCTGCAAAATCTAGGATAGCGATGGTAGTTTCTGGTATTTTACCAAAGATCTTATCTTTGGCACTCTTCCTTACCTCACATGTGGTTTCCTCGTGGTGTTCCTCGCAAAAGTTACACCAACTTCGAGGCCATATATATTTAGGCTTAAAATAATTTTCAATTGGATTTCTAAAGGGGGGTGTAGAAGAGGATGAAGCTCTATGAGTGAGAGGGGAGGCAGTTCCTTTTCTCTCATACGCTATCATACGATTGTTCATATCTTGTACTAGTTGTAGGAGGGAGGACATATCTTTCCATTTAATCGATTCTCCCTGGGGAAGACCTATTCTTTCAAGATGTTCTTCATACTCTAAACAAGTATGCAGAGCATAACCGAGACTATCAATGGATTTTTCCTCAAGCCTATGACGGTAGGGGGAAGGTAATGCATTGTAGTAATGCATGAAAGCGACTTGGTTCTAAGGTCGAATGAGTTCAAGGATTTGATAGTATGACTTAGTGAAAAGAAAGTTGAAGGAATTGATGGTCTCACCATCCTTATAGGCGATGTTATTGTATTCCCGTAAATTCTCGGTTGGGCTTTTGGATTGCCCATAAGTGGATCTGAACCAATAGATTAACTCCTCCCAAGTAGACAGAAACTTAGGGGGAAGGTCAAAGAAAACAGCCGCGACCTTTCCCTCCAAGGAATTGACGAATAAGCGCATGCAAGTATCATTGTCATTGGCTCCTATATTGTGATAGGCATTAGAAAATTCCACCGAGTGTTCATTTGTAGTGAAAGTGTTATTTCCTGAAAACCTGGGAAGATGTTCTTTGAACTTAGGAAGAGCACGAGTAGCAGGTGCTAGGTTAAGAGGAGAGGACACATGCCACGCTGTGGTTGTAGTGTCTTCTTCAAACTTAAAAATACAATACTTTTTAATGACTTTGGTGGGATTTGTGGTATATTGGACAAGGATATGGTGGCTATATAAGCTACCAATCACTGACGAAGATGAAGACTGAGAAGAGGAATCACTTCTGGTGCCACCATAGCCACCACTATATACCATCTTGTGGATGATAGGCGAGGGGGAGACAGATGAACTAGAAGAATTAGAAAAGGTTCTCCTTAGAGAACTTTGTTGAGTTGACAACACGATGTTTCTTCTTCCTATTTCAGCAATAGGATTAGTTTCATGTGATAAGCTTCTTATTCTTCTAGAAACATGAGAGTCTAAGAACATGAAAGAAAGGCCAAAACTGAAGGAACAAGAAGGTTAATGTTGACTTCTAGGCTACCTATGTCTATCTTCCAATCGTTCTTGAGCACTAACTCTAGTTCAATTGCTTCCCATGAATGATTTAGCTCAACATGAGTATTGGCAGTGTATAAGATGGTGTTAAACAAATTCAAAGCAATGTTGGTATGATCTTGAATACTGAGCTCAATATTGGGCTTCCTTTCAACAGGAAGAGTCGTTAAGAAATAAAACAGTCAAAGAATCAATATCATAAAAATAGATGTATTTGATGCTAATCAAGCATAAAAAAATTAACCAAAGAGATATTGAAGATCTCCCCAGTATGGTCACCAAATAAATGTTAAGGAAAAGATATGAAATGATCTTACTCAAGCAATTTCAGATTCTTCTTAACTAACGAAAAATAGATGGGAATATCACCATATGTTTATAGCCATTAAAATTAATATCCTAACTCACAAGTATTGTTTACAAGTGCTTAGGCTAGTCTTTTTATAAATAAAAGCTTACTGAAAAATTCATTATTTATGTGATTTTCTTAATATAGGGACAGAAGTAAAGACACCAATTAGATGATCAAGATAGATGAGACATAAATCAATCCTTTATTTCATTCCAATTCATCAAAGAGGCATTCCTTTTACAAAAATCCGTGAAGAATTTTTGGACCAAAGTCAAACTTAGATGTCCCCGATGAAACATACAAAAATACCTCTGACAGAAAATAAAAAACTGAACTCTAAAAGTTGTATCAACTTGCCACAGATTGTTTCCCACTCGTCTCTGCACAATAGCCTTTGTCAGTCATGAAAACTAATTCACAAACAGACAAGTCTACACATACTATAAAAGATAGATCAACACCTATGAAAAACAAGTGTCTGAATGATGTAATCCATCCCTGAATCTTGTTGTCTACAATAAGACCCTGCTATCATAAAAAATAATTAGGCTTATGATCAATTAAGGAATGAATGAAAATTTAACTATCTCAACAYAAACTCAAAGATAAAACCTTAGTATGCTTCTCCTTCTATCCTCCTCTTTTTCCTCCCTTTCCTTTTKCCTTTAAGAAAATTAGAATTGGTTGAAGTAGTTGAACTACTTCATTAKTTAAGTTAACTAATAACTCAACCAACTTTTAGTTAAGGGGRAAAATTAATAAATCATAATAAGGATTTTAAATAAATAATAACTAGTAGGTGGGACCCCTTGTGAATCCCTTTAKCTTTTAACAATCATAACACAACTAGTTAATCAAACAAAACATCCCTCCTTGTGACTCCCATTATCACATTCATATTTGACAATTTATCTCAATGACAATTAAATATATATCACCCATTATATCCAAAAAATAATGCACTGTCCAAAAATTCATGAGTTAACTGTTCTTCAACATTTAATAAACAAAAGCTTAAAATCCATGTTTCTCGGTCTATGAGGAAATCCCTCCCTTGTTGCTACTATCACCCTTTGATATCTCTGAAATTGCCTTAGGTTGTGTGGAGCCTTTAAGCCTAATCTCGTTGATCAAATGAGAGCAATTGTCCCTCAAGTGCATGCAGGAGGACACAGATTTATCAGAACCATTTGAAGGTGAGGAAGGGGAAGTAGTGGCTTTCCCTTTGTTAGGGGCATGTTTGGCCTCGGTTTTCAACCTTTTGCTTGAAGAGCTGATTCCTATATGCATAATTGATTAGCAAATAGTTTCTTTATCAACCATACATCACAACTCTTTTAAAATATGAAATAAATTTTGTCTCAACAACATATCAAAGTCATGCAATCCAATCCATGCAAATTGTTTAATCATTGCCAATGAGCAGGGGGTGAACAAAAGTTATGAGATAAGTGAGGCGTTTGTATTGAGCGAAAAAAATGTTAAAATGAGGGGGAAAAAGACTCATGTTTACTACTCACAGACAACAAACAATCAACTGTAATGTAAACCAAAGAACATGTCACTATAATCCATGGAAGAAACTGTGATTTCAAACTGTCATGATACAAAATTCTCTTAACTGAAATTAAATTTTAGGAACAGGGAGTGAAAAAAGAAGATGAGAAGGTGAGGGGATTGTAATTAGCGAAAAGTGAAATAATGGTAGGGAAAGAGAACAGATATTGTTCATAAAACTAATTAAGTAATCCATAAAACCAATCTATATCAAACAAAAAATATCCAACACCAACCAAATAATCCATTGTGATCAAACAAACAACTATTGTACATAATTCAATCAGTTTTTTGTATTAACTTTCTCATTGTTCGCAATTGAATCTTTAACACAGTGTCATCAAAACAAGACAATATGCCTTCCACAACAACCTATAGAAGAGTTATGTTTCTTACCAATTTGTCCCATTTAATATTTTAAATCAATTTCCAAATGAACACATGGTCCCTTATTTCCACTATGTTTAGGATCAAAATATCAACCATTGTCCATGAATTATTTCCTCAATCAAATACAGACACAAAATTCATGCCCAATTCCATTCCTCTAATCAATTTAATAATCAAATTGCAACAAAACTATATTGTTATAAAACCCATACTCATTTCTGATGGTCTAATCAAACGATATCCATAACATACACAGTGGAAAACCATGCCACAACTATCACGATTTCAAATTTCATACTGCCAATTGGCAATTAAAACACATAGTAACAACCCTTATTTCAACCTATATCATGATGTAAGAAACACACAACCCAGCGCATAAAGCAAAGAGGCATATTCACGATCAAACATAAAACAATGTTGAGTCAACAATCCAATCATTACAACACAAGAGGCATCGACTGTGTGTCCACTTCAGTACTCGAAACAACCGATTAACCATGCTGGACAATTGAATCAATCGCCATAATAAAAGAATATAGAGATTATAAACTAGTATCAAAAACCACTGCCAATGCTATTAACAGGGACAACCTATAATCAACCATTGATGATGATAATCCACCAACTCATAACAGTCGACCATGTGCCCTACCAAAAATAAATTGTTCATTTATCAAAATTGGGCTTAAAATAATCAAGGGTTTGCTCTTTGGGCCAACACAGAGAGACTGGAACCTGCCCCCAACAGTGGGTGAGAACCTTTGATACCATACAGTGGACACATACGCCATATCACCAATAACTTTGTAGACAGGGTGATAGTTCACAAGATATGAGAGACTATGAATAGAGGAGCAGAGGCTTCATTTTGGTATGTAATAACACCAAGAACATGCAGGGTATAACCATTGTCGTTTTCCCAATCAACCCGAAAAATTGCTGAGATAAAATAGAGCCATGAAAGAAATTAACCTTAAAGCAAGCCCCTTGGCATAATAGCCATCATAACCCATTGTGCGAACAACAACAACATGAACATGCCCATGCCCAGGTTAAATGATAGCAATGACCCATGGTGGTTCCAAAATAAAACGTCGCAGCCAAATACAACTGGACAAATTTAATGGAACTGTGTGGAGACGGCTAGTGAGCCTGGACCCTATGCAACCCTCCAATAAAAACCAATAAGGACGAAAAAGAGCCTTCATGGCTTCTAGAACTCAGAATAATTAATGAAAATGTGACTTCAACCATTTTTGCAATGAAAACCAAACAAACAATCCATTCCAGAGAAACATCACAAGTTTACACAGTTGCCAGTCTCGAGAAAACCACAGACCCATACATCACCGAGCCAATATCTATTTCATAACCAGAGTGGGTTCATGGATGGAAAAAAAGACATACCTATAACCAAAATCCTTAAAATGCAAGCTTGGTTGAGCAGTTCTTCCCTTGCCTGAAGATCAGAGCTTAACCACAGCGAAACACAATTGAACAATAGCCAAGCTAGGGTGATGGCGAGTGGGAGAGGTATGGAATGACATGTAGTAAATGCATGTCACTTCCATCCTTTACTCATTAAATTCCTTAGTACACACCAACCAACCTTTCATTAATTCATCCAATTAATCTATGCATCAGAACTACAATCAATCACTTTCCAAGTGTGCCACCATATATCACATTAACCATTGCCAAACATACCATAACACATATCAAATGTGCCTTCACATGACTCAATATATCGCATATCCATTAACATTGTTAGTTAGGATTAGTACCATTCCTTTTTAAACTTCAAATGCATAGTGCAACATCGTATAGCATTGTAGCATAATTCCTTTCCTTTGGATTTTGTTCATATTGCTTTATTTCCTTTCCATTGATCTTATTTGTTGTTACTAGCATGTATCTTTTGCAGGTGTCACAAGTAATAGATCAAGGAGTAAATAGAAAAGGTAACAACAAATATCATAAGCCATTATGACATGACATTAAAGCCTAGAGAAACAGGACTAACACATAACATGCATTAACCATCATCCATTTGTCATGAATAGAACCAACATTGATCATCAATCATGCTCAAACCTATAAGCAGTGTTGAACAATAGTAAAAAACATCAAATAAGAAATAGATATGATCCTCCAATCTACAAGGGGTCCCACCTACTAGTATTATATATATCATTTAGCTTATAATTAATAGGCTTTAGCAACACTTTGCAGGCGAAATCCCCGTTGTGATTTTAATCGTCAACACTTGTGACACTAAGTCAACACTTGCAATATGATTGTTCCATATGACTAGTACCTTCTAATGATTAACCTTGTAATGTCCCTAATCCGAACCCTTTGTAATTGTACATATAGGCT
>JASDQU010406180.1:0-10643 GCA_032191745.1 Picea mariana
TTTTCATTGGACAAAGGAATCACAACAGACATTCAACAAAATGAAGGAGGTTATGAGCACATGCCTTGTTCTAGCCCTTCCAGACTTTTCTCAGTCATTTGTCTTAGAGTGCGACGCATCAGGGGTGGGGATTGGAGCAGTCTTGATGTAGGGGGGCCACCCCATTGTGTTTGAGAGCAGGAAGCTCGACGAGTCGGAGAGACTCTATCCTATTTACGACAAGGAGATGCTAGCGATCATGCATGCCTTAACCAAATTCAGGCAGTATCTGGTTGGCAGCAGGTTTGTAGTGAAGACTGATCATAATAGTCTCAAGTATTTCCTTGACCTAAAAGACCTCAGTGAGAGGCAGCAGAAGTGGTTCTCAAAGATCCAAGCCTTTGACTTTGATATTGAGTATGTCAAAGGATCTTACTCTTCCACTTGGACGTTGGCCTTAGGAGGCCCATGATGTCACCTTTGTGACCCTAAACGTCACCCAACATCATGATTGGCATTATGGAGGCAGTTGTGTGCTAATTGGCACATGTGGCATCATCCAGGGGCTTGGTAGGCCTAATGTTTTGCAAATGAGGCCCAACGTTCCACCCAAGAGGCTCAACGTCATGCTAGAAGAGCATGATGTCACCTCTAAAAGTGATTTTAGGGTTTAATTAAAGACATTTATGTAAAAACTGGATTTTTTATGTAATTTGGGCATGACGGCCTTTGGATGACCTAAATTTAATTAAAGGTCATAAGTATTGTATAAATAGAGAGATAAAACTCTCATTTTTTCATGATTCACTCATCACACAAGTAGTACTCTGAAATTCGACACTCTTTAAGGGTTATTGGATGAAATTAAGTGGTGTGCAACTTTTGGGGAGGCAAATCTTGGTGTATTTTGGCAAATTTTCAAGTGGAGCATCTTCAACTAGGGTTTTTGCTTGATTATTCTTGGTGAAGTAGGCAGAAAATCTCCATTTCTTTATTGTGAATGAATGTTTATGGTGAATTTACTTGTTCCATGTCAAAGATTATGAAATTGCTTGCTTGAAACCCTAGGAGAAAGACATATGTTACTATATTTTTCTCTATAATCTTCCACTTGCTAAGATTTCTTGAAAGACACCTATCTAGAAGTAGATATTAGAGCCCTACCATTGTAGCACTCTGGTAACCCTACTTTATTTCCTATTGCATATTTTATTTCAATTTATCTAAGGAAAAGAGAAATCGATGGGGCCTAATTTTTATTACTTTCTAGCAATTGTCTCTAGGACTTGGGTTTTTTAGACCTTGGGTTACCAACACCTCTCTTATCCTCTCCATCCCCTTTGGCTAAATATTATCATTGTTATTTCCCCCTAAGTAGTACAGGTGGATATCAGTGGCCACCCACTTATTCCACTGGCTCAAAAAACAGTTTTCCACCTTGGCAGTTTTTCGGGTTCCAAATTTTCGGGGCTATTTTGAGGCCCTAAATGACGGTTTTTAGGGATTTGGGGCCCAAGTGATTGTTTAAGACTCTAACCTAGGCCATTCGGAAATTTTTCTTCTTGGTTAGACCTTTCCAACGGGTTATCATGCACCTAAAACAGAGATCGTATGCAAAAGTTACGACCCCAGGAAGCTGATGTACTAACTTACCCAAACGAGGCCAAGATGACTTTTGGAGCTTCATTTCTTAGGGTTAGGTTTTTTGTATGTCTAGGGATTTTGACATTCCTGTTGATTGTAAAATGCCTTTAGAGCCTCATTGTAACCATCTTATTGCGAATGAGCGCAGTCGTCACATCTCTTCTCATAGATAAGCCGCCACCATTCCAGCAAGCTTGTTTTCCACTGCATTTTACAGTTTCAGCGTATTTCCTTATTGAATAGAAAACCAGTTTTACTGTATCTTTGTTATTTTGTGTTAAGCATCTTTTAATAATCTATATTCATTTCATTCTACTCATAAAAAATGGATCAGTGGTATCAGAGCGGTCTGCTCCTTGTCGTCTTAATGCATGTCCCCAAACAGGTCAGGGTACAAAGAATTGGTTTTCGAGCTTGTTTCTCTTGAGGACAAAAGCTCTCGCACACCCAAGCGACCTCTCATGTCAGGAGAAAACAAATATGATGGGACAAGAGATCCTTTCAAAATGTTGCATTAGGAATCCCTCACGCAACAGAGGAACGAGATGATGGATAGTTTCACGCAAATCCTTTAGCGGCTACCAACAGACAACACATCTTCCTCAAGCTGAGGCGCCGCCCCCTTCAAGGTACAAATCAACTTCGATATTCCTATATTTCAAGGTCAAATAGACGCAGAAGATGTAGACAAGTGGTTGAATCTACTAGAAGGGTATTTTTTTGTCCATAACTTTTCGAATAGAGAAAATATTACTTTTGCTCTCCTCAAAGTCATTCCCCATGTCAAAGATTGGTGGGAAACTTTCTGTGAGCAAAAGGAAACAGAGGAACCTTCATTATTTACAGTTGCGGCCACCTGGGAATCCTTCAGGGATTCTATTAAGGAAAAATACTACCCTGTCAAAAGTTATGACAACTTGTATACCAAAAGGACCACACTACGGCAAGAAAGAGACCAAGCAGTGCCAGAGTTCACAAATATCTTCCATACCTTGCGCACCAAGCTGAGTATCAAAGATTCAGAGCGACATATGGTGCTCAAGTATCACAGTGCTCTGCATAGATACATCCAGACCAAAATGGAATTTATAGACATCTTATCCTTGGGCGCGGCCTACTGATATGTCGTCAAAATCAAGCAGAAGCTTAAATAAAAGACATGGCAATTTGGGCCTGGGAACCCCGCACAACAAAATCCGAGAAAGGGTGGCTCCAACCCACAGAACAAAGGACAAAGAAAAGATGGATAGTATCATGACAACCATTCCAAGCCGCAAGCAAAGAAGGACACCAGAAAGATACCAGGAAGTGGTGCGACTTCCATAAGAGCCCTTGGCATAACACTGCTAACTGCCGCTCAAAGCAGTCGTTGGTGGCCAAAGTGAAAGCCTCTGAATCAGATGCGGGTTCTGAATCTGAGTCAGAACCATAAAGGAGAAGACGGATCATTGAGGTGGAACCCATTGCCACCATTGCTACCACCAAGCTCCAACCTGGTGAACTAGACGAACAAGAGGAAGGAGAGTGCCTCTTCCATTCACAAATGTGGGTAAAAGGCACCCCGTTGCACTTCATCGTTGATAGCGGTATCCAGAAGAACCTCATATCAACAGATGTTGTCAAGTGGCTGGCCGTGCCGACAATGCCACACCCACAACCATACACCATTGGATGGCTCCGTCAAGGAAGCAATCTCCACGTCAGCCAACATTGTTGATTGTCGTACGTCATCAAGCCCTTCAAATATGAGGTATTGTGTGATGTTTCTCCTCACGAAGTTTGTAATGTTCTTTTAGGCCAACCTTATTTATGGAAACGTCATATTGTATCTGAGTTTAGGCCTCCTAGTGTTATTATTACTTTGAACAGGAAATTGTACAGGATACCCGAGGCAGTCCCTCGTAGTGCTATTTCCTTGATCTCTGCCAACCAATGCAGGAAGGTCATCTCTCAAACTAAGAAATTTGTCTTCTTCGTGATTCGCTCTCAGAGTGAGCGAAAGATCGCATCCACATCTAAGGGCCTCTGTGGCCGATCTCTCCACACAACTATACTCAGATATCTTCTCCTCTCCTACCGGAGTACCTCTGCACTTCTAGGTCAAGCATCCCATCGATCTGACCTCAGGCACATCGCTACCCAATGGGTCAGTCTATCGTCACTCTCTATTAGAAAATGAGGAGATCAAGAGGTATATCCAAGAACTGCTCCACAAGACGCACATCCGTCCTAACTCATCGCCTTGTAGAAGCCCAATCATGCTGGTACAGAAGAAATATGGGACCTGGTGACTCTGCATTGATTACCATGCCTGAATAAAATCATAGTCTGAAATCGGTACCCGATTACCCGAATCGACGACCTCCTTGATCAGCTCATGGGGGCCAAATACTTTAGTAAGATTGATATGAAGTCTGGCTACCACAAGGTCCCCATAGAACAGACAAATGTATGGAAGACTGCATTCAAGTCAAAAGAAGGTCTTTTTGAATGGTTGGTCATGCCCTTTGGTTTGACAAATGTTCCAACAACTTTTATGAGGATGATGGACGATATCCTACGACATTTCACCAATAATTTTGTAGTGGTGTATCTGGATGACATCCTCATCTACAACAAGACTTGAGTGGAACACTTGCAGCATATTCAACAGGTTCTGCACACCCTGCGACAACACAAACTATATGAAAACTTGGAAAAATGCTCCTTCGGCATGGACAGGGTCCATTACTTAGACTACATTGTTGATCAACATGGTTTGCATGTGGATCCATCCAAGATCCAGGTCATCCATGACTGGCTAGCCCCAACCACACTCACTGAACTTCAGAGCTTCTTGGGCCTCGCCAATTTCTATCGCAGGTTCGTGTTGGGATTCTCATATATCGCATGGGCCCTCAGCGAAGTAACCAAGGGTAGCGGTAAGGCAAAATTTGTGTTGGGCCTATCCCAACAACAAGCCTTCGATAACTTGAAGAAGCGTATGTGCTCATCCACGGTACTTTCTTTACCGGACCTACAACATCCCTTTGAGATCGAGACAGATGTTTCAGACTATGTTGTGGGAGTCGTTCTCACTCAACACGACCACCTCGTGGCATATCATAGTGAGACACTATCAGATGTTGTCCATAAGTACCCTACTTATGACAAAGAAATGTACTCCATTGTGCGAGCCTGCCGCCAATGGAGACATTACATTCTTGGGAAGGAGATAGTCATCCACACTAATCACAAGCCACTAAATTTCATGCAGACCCAAGGCAAATTGCAGAATGACCGCCATCAGAAGCGGTCAACATACTTACAACAGTTCCACCTCAACATCAAGCATAAAACAGGAAATAACAACCGAGTTGTTGACTACCTCAGCCGACCTCCAGTCGCGACACTCACCACGGTGCTAGACTCTTGCGGTCACGAGACCTCCGAATGGCCCCACCTCTACCAGACAGACCCTAACTTCTCCACCACCTACCAAATGTTGGGCGCCAACTCAGTGGTCGCTAATTTCCATCTTCAGGACGGGTTCTTGTGTCGTATGGGCCATCTCTGTGTTCCATCATGCAAGCGCGCAAAGCTGATTTGGGAAGCTCACTACAGTTGGGTGGAAGGACACTTTAGCATCGAAAAGATAATGATAGTGTTGCAGAAACATTTCTACTAGCCAAAACTTCGATAGGATGTCGGCAAATATATCAGGTCCTGCATCGCCTGCACTATTGCAAAATCGACCACTAAGAAACAGGGCATGTACACCTCTCTCCCTACTCCTAACATGCCATGGGAATCCATCTTAATGGACTACATGTCGAGCCTCCCATCCACCAAGAGGGGAAATGACTGTGTTTTTTTGGTTGTTGATCGCTTTTCCAGGATGGCGATTCTAGCTGCCTGCAAAAAGAACATCACAACAGAAGCCACTGCCAAGCTCTTCTTTGAACGAGTATGGGTACATTTTGGGATCCCACAAACCATTATCTCAGACCGTGACAGTCGGTTCCTCAGCTTATTCTAGTCGATTCTCTGGTCACTATTGGATACAAAGCTCACCAAATCCACTGCCTTCCACCCCTAGATAGATGGCCAAACTGAGGTCTTAAATCGGACGGTCGTACATATCCTGCGCATGTACAGTTCAAAACACCCCCACACATGGGATGAGAGTCTTCCCTATGTCCAACATAGCTACAACCGAGTCGTGCATAGCTCAACTGGCCACAACCCCTTTCAGGTGGGGTTGGGATTTCAACCATTGGGCCCCATGGATGTTGCACTACCCCTGGCGACCACCTCGGTCGACTCGTCCCCTGATCCACCAAAAGCTAACAAAACCACCCGGTTCATTGAGCGGATCCAGCACATCCCCCAATAGGTTCGGGATATTCTACAAAAGTCTAATTCCAAGTACAAACAACGCCATGATCAACATCAGGTGCCACATAAGTTTCAGGTGAGCGACAAAGTTTGGTTACATTTGCAAAAAGAACGCTTCATAGGGCCCCATCAGAAGTTTCGCCCACACCGTTATGGGTCGTACACCATCACCAAGGTTGTGGGTTATAATGCTTTTGAGCTCAACATGCCCCTCTTCCTTAGTATGCATCCAATCTTCAACATGGCTCTCTTTTGGCCATATTTCCCACCATTATTGGACACCTCAGAGATAGCAGAGCAGTTGACACCAATAGAGTTCAACCCTGACTGCATGAAACAGGCATCCAATGATCAGATTGTGGACACATAGATCAAGGTCACTTGACAGCAAAGGATCCAGCTTTATCGAGTCGTCAAAGCAGGGCAGTACCTACACCAAAGCAAGTGGTTCACCCGGGGCCAAATTCAGCAAAAATTTCCTCATTTGATGGGGGAACTCAATACAATGGAGACCATTGCTTCGTAAGGAGGGAGGATTGATCTAGGCAATTTTTCGACAGTTTTTTGGATTCCAAACTTTCGGGGCCATTTTGAGGCCCTAAACGACGTTTTTTGGGGATTTGGGCCCCAAGTAAGTATTTAGATCATTGACCTGGGCCAATCGAAAATTGTTCTTCTCGGTTAGACCTTTCCAATGGGATATCGTGTGCCTAAAACGAAGATCGTATGCAAAAGTTACGACCCCGGGAAGTTGATGTACTAACTTACCCAAACGAGGTCCACGTGACTTTTGGCGATTCATTTCCTAGGGTTAGGTCTTTTTTATGTCTAGGGTTTTTTACATTCTTGTTGATTGTAAAATGCCTTCTGAGCCTCATTGTAACCATCTTCTTGCAAATGAGCGCAGCCGTCACATCTCTTCTCAGAGATAAGCCGCCACCATTCCAGCAAGTTTGTTTTCCGCTGCATTTTACAGTTTCAGCGTATTTCCTTATTGAATAGAAAACTAGTTTTACTGTATCTCTCTTATTTTGTGTTAAGCACCTTTTAATAATTTGTATTCATTTCATTCTACTCATAAAATCTAGATCACTAAGAGTTGTCTCTGCCATCATTAACTCCATTACCCTAGAAGGCACTAGTCTACCCATTACAAGTGTTGATTGGTCAAACAATTTTCAGAACATCTTCTCTTGAACACCTACTAACTCCTACTAACATTAGATTAGCCTAAATCA
Organism: Picea mariana; assembly: GCA_032191745.1. Taxonomy (NCBI): domain Eukaryota; kingdom Viridiplantae; phylum Streptophyta; class Pinopsida; order Pinales; family Pinaceae; genus Picea; species Picea mariana. Next base: position 7,239 of record JASDQU010406180.1, read on the forward strand.
TTAACCTACTTGTTGCTATTGAAAAATATTGCTACAACCATCTAACAGTAGCAAATTAACCATAAAAGAGATGGGTTATGCTAGCTAGACATTGCTAAAACTGCTTGTGACTATCCATTATCAATTTGCCTAGTTAAAACTATTTTTTCAAGTCTTTTATCAAGAATTTTGAAGCAATTATTGTGGTTGTTGCAAATATATTATTGCTATTATAAATTGTTATACTGCTAGAATTCTATATCAGCGAGTACATTTCTTAAGAGTTCATTGTCTTATGAAGCACTAATATCATTCTGGTATTTGGAAAGTGACCTTTTTTGCTTTGTTGTCTTGTTCTTGGCAGGTACACAATAATATTTTCTTGCTTCATCTTCAATAAGACTTAAAGAACCCTTTTAACTTGAGTGACCTGTGAGAGGGGAGGGACTTTCTTTTAGCATTTTCCTTAGCCTTCTCAAACCCTCGGGTCATTGGAGACGTCTCCCCTGGGGTAGTCTTGACATATTCCAAAATAGAAAGGGATTTCCTATTAAGGTGACAGTAATAGGTCATTCACCATTACGCCAATTCTATATCCACTTTCCTTGGGCTTTGGGAAAGTACAAATTGTGCGATAACAGAACAAAAGAAAGGGAAAGCCCAAGTATGACCAAAAAGATAACAACTCATGGCATGGCCCTTACATCATCACGAAGAAGTCTGATAAAGAAAGGTACTATCTGACAACATTAGACAGGAGGAATATGCCACTACCAGTGGATGGATCTCTTCTCCAACCTTACATCCAGGTCACAAGACTTCTTCAACGCCCATGCCCCAGGTAAGTAGGTAAGTCATCTTGCTTTCCGCTACATTTGCATCTTGATTGCTCATACTAGTTTAGATGCATTTCAAATTCATTTTGCTCTACTTGCATATTGATTTCATGCTTAGCTTATAATTTTTTGAAAAAATGTCAAAATTTTTCTTTTCTAGTTTAGTTTTCGTTTTTGGATTTATATATATATATATATATATATGGATGAAGGGTGATAGCACCACCCTACATGCTCTGATCCCTTTGTCTGAGTTTTTGGCAGACAAAGGTCTACCAAAAGATGTTGTGGTTCTCATGCACTCTACGATGAGCACATGTTCCCAAGTAGGAGCCAGATGTTATCCCCATTTTGTGGATAACTAAGCAGATTATGTCTCAAGGTCCTTAGGTTGCAGATATGGAGTATTGAGAGACTACATGACCAGCAGTATCATTTTGCACAGATGGAGACCCCTCACCACCACAGATGGTCGCAAATTTTCATATGGCATCCACCACATCAATTGGCTTCCGGAAGGCAGTAGGCCTTGCTCCATGAGGTACAAGTTAGTATTATGGTGAGCATCATTTCAATATTTAAGTCATTTGAGTATGTTGTATCTTAGATTGCTCTAGATTTCATGATATATGCTTGGACATTATGCCTTTTTCCTTGCTTCACCTTGGTGGTTGACATTGTGCCCTAGTAAGTAGTCTTCCTTGGGCATGGGTTTGCTACTAGGAACTCCCTTGAAGAGCCATCGTATCGTTCCCGACTATACTTACGGATTTCCGTCACTATCCCCCCCATTTCCTTATCTATTGGGATTTTAGGGTGTATTAACCCAAGAAGGGGTTTTCCATCATTCTATGGGAAGAATGGGTTGAAGGCTAAGAGGTATTAATGTTGGATAAAAAATAAAATCCTTGTATGAACCTTCTAGAGGCTTCGCCCAGGGATTACCCAAGAAAGCAATGAAACACTTTATCTTTGAGTAAAGGGGGACCCACAATGAAATATGATTTTAAATGCTTAAAAGGTTAGTTGAAGGATAGGAACTCTCATCACGAGCTGACCTATCACGTCCATAAATATCCAGTGGTATGACATTACCATCATTTGGTCACCAAACTAGGGTAATGTCTCTCAATTGCATGGCTGAGAGAAAGGGGATCTCATCACGAGCTAGCCTTCTCATTTCCACTGGGTGTTTATTGGTGACGTTGCCATTATCTGGACACCACACCAGGGCAGTGGCCTTCAACCTTTCCTTAAAATTATGAAAGAATAAAAGAATGGCAAATAATGGGCTTGGAAAAAGTGCATTGCGAATGAAGGTACCGCACACCGTCTACAAAGGCACCCATGAATGAGGCACTACAACCTATTGTATGTCATGAGCCCTATGCCGATTGAGTCTTGACCCCAACCACCTCACCCACTTTACATGGCTTAGAGAGGGATCCCTTGGAAATGATCTTTGATCTAGGACAAGATCTACCCAATAGGACACCTCGTCAACCCTCCGATATTCAAGCTTGACAAGTCGCATAATGTCTTTGAGAAATTAACTATTTGATATAGTGATCTTTGATGCACATGCTTAGGTGGCTCATTTATTGATTGGATTCACTTATCGCGATGTTATGACTTGAGATCCTTGGAGGGCATGCTTATTTTTCTTTGCTGGACCTAGTAAGCGGAACAACGTAAGCTCGGGAGGAGAAGTAGAATTTCTGATCGTTGGATCCCATTTACAATTCCCAATGACCGTTAGATCAAGTGTTGATCGGGACTGCTCGGGAAGAGAAACAACATTTCTGATCGTTGGATCCCATTTTACAATTCCCGATTCCATTTCGGAGTTTCGCGACTCGCTACTTGAAGAGGCAAGAAATATGACCATTGCAATCGCGATATGCGAAATCGTGATTTAATCGCAGCCGTCAGATCAAGGTGTGATCTGGACCGTCGACTCCATTTCGGAGCTTCGCGTATCGCAACTTGGAGTGACGAGAACCTCCATCATAGGAATCGCGAGAAGCGAACTCACGATAAGATCTGGACCATCAGATCACCAAGAGTTCTGGACCATTGATCTAAGCTCCATCTCGGAGCTTCGCATATCGCGACTTGGAGTAACGAGATCCTCCATCTAAGGAACAACGAGATGCAAGATCGCGAAAATATCTGGACCGTTGATTCATCGAGATTGTGGACCGTCGATCAAGGTCAATGAAGACCATAAGTTCGCAGCGCCTTATAGCGTAGCTTGTGGTCACGTGGAGGAAGGACCTAGTGCAGATAAGATCCGCCTCAGAATTTCGAGGATCGCGTCTGGAAGTGTCAAAACACGGGATCATACAAATGCCGAAATACCGAAAAGGTGAAATATCGTTATAACCGGTGGTCACCGCCTATGGTCATGTAGAGGAGGGAGCTAGAGCATCCAAGCTCCTTTTCGGAGCTCGCAACATGAAGAGTCAAGATGCGTCATCACAGAATCTCTGAATTGCAAAAGTGTGAAACGCTTAAATCACATCTAATCCAACGGTGCAGATGAAACTGAAGGAGATCAGAGGGCTACTGTTACACGTCACAGTGTAAC
>JASDQU010406188.1:0-10643 GCA_032191745.1 Picea mariana
AGTCAGTTCAGATAAGCTCCATTTTGGGGTTTCAGGGATCGCAACTTAGAGAGTCGAGATGCCTCATCTCCAGATTCACGAAATGTGAAATTGTGAAAGTGCTTTATGCATAAGCGCGTGGTCTCAGCCGGTGGTCACACCATCGAAGAGCTGAAGAGAAGAGTACATGCACACAAGCTTCCTTTCTACGTTTTGGGGATCGTGACTTGGAAATTCAAGAAACTTCCCAACGGAATTAACGAAAAGGCGAAATGTGAAATCATGAAAAGCACGTTATGAACAAGCACTTGGTCATATCCATGGTCATATAAAGGAAGGATCCAGTGCAAAAAATCTCTGTTTTGGAGTTTTGGAAATCGTGACATGGAGACTCAAGATGTCTCATCACAGAATCTCTGAATTGTGAAAGTGTGAAGCAGGTAAATAACGCAAGAAATCATCTGAATTAATCCAATGATGGAGGTGAACATGAGCATGATCGGAGGCCTAATTTTTATCCTCACAGTGTAACTGCTAGAAATCATTGATGGTTTCTACTAGAGGATGCAAAGAGACTTTTGTGTGATTTCCAGAGGAGCTGAAGAGTTACATGGAATCTGCTAGTGGAATGAAGATGATTCGTGGAGGAAATTGACAGCTGGATGAGGTTTGGAGCTCGTAACTGAAACAGAAAGGATGAGCTTGACTATAACAGAGAAGACGAAGAGTCTCGACTGCCAGAGAGAAAAAGGAATCTCGGCATAACACCTAGTGATGATAGACACAGGGGTTGAACTGCCAGAGAAGTTGAAGAGTCACGATGATGATCACATAGAGCACTTGAAATGTGGAGGATATTGGTGCGGTATGAGCATGCAGAGGAATGGCGAATATTGCATGCATAATATGCACAAAAGCTATATATACATGGTACAGACAAGAGATGTGGTTGTTGTTGGAGTTGTTGTGGTTGTTGTTGTTGAAGGTGATTCATGCATGAAGGAGGAGGGAAGTGTAGCAGCTGAATTGAATAGAAGAGGAACTGTGGAGTGAATGGACATGGTGCACAGAGCATAAAAGGTAGAAGAGTAGATAGCGCAAGTCAGGTGTGCAGGAAGGCAGTGAGGTAGACAAAGCAACGAAATGCAGTAGAACAGTGATGAGACTGGTAAGTTGTTATTGAACACTATATCACTGTAATAGGTTTCAATATTTCATATTCATAATCCAGGGTGGTAGGGAGGTGCTAGGGAGAAATTTTGTCCTCAGAGGTTCAAGTGGGTGCTTGAACATAGGGAGATGTAGCTTCCTTCTAGTCGGTGCTAGATAAACCAGGGAGTTGTTTCTTCCTTCTAGTTGGTGCTAGAGAAACCAGGGAGTTGGTGCTTCCTTCTAGTGGGTGCTAGAGGAAAACAGAGAGCTAGTGCTCTCAGCAAGTTGCATCTTGAAAAACAGAGGTTGTAGCCTCACAATGAGTTGGTGCTCATATGTATGATAATGAAAAGAATGTAAATAATACTTATCATATAAACAAGAAGAGGTTTTTACCCTGTATGGGTTTCCTTGGGAAATATTTTCCTCTGTGTTTCTCATATATGTGACTGAAGTTGAATGTGCCATTGTTTATTTTCTTGCATTATTGTGATCATCATTGAGTGCCTTATAAATATTTTAAAAGAAGCATAATTGTTTAAGCTCAGTGACAACTTATTCACCCCCCCCTCTTAGTTGTCCAACATGGGGAACAAGTTTGAGTTACCTCAAGGCTGATTTTTACAAGTGGAAAATGTGGAATTTGTCCACTAATAACCCCTAAAAATCAGGGATTTGTAAAGCTATGAATTTCCCAAGGAGGGAAGGAAATACCTAGGCACAAGGAGGCATATAAAAACAACATATGGAGGAGGCAGGGCGTTGCTTAGTATGTTAGGGAAAATAAATTGTTTGTGGTTATGAACACTGTTAGTTTGAGTCAAAGGAATTTTTTCTCTATAGTATGTTGGGGAAAAGAAACTATTTGTTTTTATGATCAATATTAGTGTGAGGAAAAGGAATTTTTGATTTGTAGTATGTTGGGGAAAAAAAACTATTTGTTGTTATGAGCATTGTTAGTGTGAGGAAAAGGAATTTATTATCTGTAGTATGGTGGGGAAAAGAAACTATTTGATTTTATGAGCATTGTTAGTATGAGGCAAAGGAATTTTTTATTAGTGAATGGTGACTATAGCTAAGGAGGATCATTCAGTTTTCCCTTATGGACTCATGGTCAGGCTAGGGGGTGAACAGGGCAAGTGAACTTGGATGTTTTGTTCTATGGTTGGGTGAAACGTGGCTATTCCATTTCATTATCACCAGAATTCACCTCTGGATTGTGGCAGAGGTAAGCCTAGTACTAGGGATGATTTTAAGGATGTAAATTTATTTTAAAATGTAGAAACCTTGGCGAATCTTACTAATCCTTCATATGCCAACTATAAATGATTGACGATATTTTTGTAAAAATATTCAAATTTATAAGGTTTTTATATAGTTTTTATAAAATTTTGGCGATTTTTAAGGTAAAATAATTTTATCCTATAGAATTTGGGCGAATCATTTTTAAAATAGAGAATCTCATTTTTGGAAAAACCATGGAAAATTAGCCCATGAGCGAAATTTAGCCCCTAAAATTATCCCTGCCTAGTACCCATCAGGTTATATGTCATGGTTAATGGATTTAAAGAGGTCAAATGGGGTAGAATAAAGAGGATATCGTTTTAACTCAGAAAACTGGGGCGGTATGCACAAGCAAATAAGGTATTGATCAACTTCAACCAGTAAGTTGTAGTAAGGGTGAGTAGGAGGAAGAAATTAAGCAAAAGATGTAAAGGTCCTCTCTGGACATCAGGTCTTCCAACATGCCTAAGGAGGAAAAACTCTGAAAACAAGATCCTCTTGAATTCGGGGTTTCAAGAAATTGAAAACTCTATAACTACACTGCAATCAAACATTCATTACAACAAAGTCACCAAAATCCATGTGAATCATTCAATCATGAACATTCAGTATTAGATGCAAATAAGATGTAAATAGAAGTTGAATTTAATTAAACAAGAAGTCTCAAATCAAGTTACATAACCAGAGAACTAGAGCTTCATTAAAAAATTACAATACCGGAGCTTAGTTCAACCATCAACCTTTACAAAATATCAAAACTGAGTATATATACTCAAAACTGCTTCAACTACCAGGAGCGTGACAGAACCCCTGCATTCAAAGCTTACAGTCGATGCCCACTCTGTCAGACTGTACGAGCATTCTTCTGTCAGACGCGAGCTAAAATCTGTATGGGCTTTACAGGAAAATCTACTCCCAGGAGTACCATGGGCTGACGGTTCAGTCCCCATGGCTGAAACTTCCATACCTTCCATTTATGAGTGAGTCGAGGTTTCAACCACCACTCCTTTTTTGATTAAATTCCTTCATCGATATCAGGATGGGACTTAACGCCCAGGGATATACCATGCACTTCTAAAGGCCCTTGTAGTCAACCCGACACCTTGAAACCATGATGGTCTCATTCTTTAACCCATGCAGGCATCTTCGAATTTTGGTGTAGGTCTCATGAAATTCACACTCTTTCCTTCGCTCTCCCAAAGCTCCTGGTGTCGATTTCTCCTTCACCACATTTGTCCTGCATGCGACCTCGGGCCATGACCATGGGCCCAACTCTTGGGTGCATCATGATTTTTCATTTTGGGGGCCTTCACATCTCTTGAATTCAACCTCCCAATACCTGATATTGCAAAATTTCCCTTCTTCAAATCGATGGTTAGATATTCTATGCATCCAACGGCCACGATTTCTCTCAAAACTCCTGAAATTCACTTCCGTGAACAATCAGATCAGCTGCCACTTGTCCCTATAAGATCCATAATCCAGATCTAATCTTCATCATATTGGGATTTTGTGTCTCGGGAAGCTAAAAGGCTACTCACCTCCCTTCTCTTGATTCCTGAATCTATGACTTTGCTAGAGTCAGATCAATGGTCCACGAATTTCCTCGATCCAATGGCTCAGATAAACTTGCAATTTCACATTTTGCGAGTCCTCAAAACTCTTCCCTTAGACTTTCCTGACTCACAAAATCATTGATCTTGCATCACGTGCCCTTCGGAATTGAACGGTCCATATCATTTCTCGATTTTTCACTTTGTGATTCCTTATGAATCTACCTTGGGACTTTTTCAACACATAAAACCACGAAATTGTTGATCCTGCACCACATGCCCCTTTGAATCGATTGACTACTGTTGATTTCTAGTTTCAGGAATTCAGATCTTTTATGAAAAACTTTAACAACATTTCGAACACCTCATTCCCACGACTACTTTTCACCATTGATATTTCTCGATGACATCTATGACCCATATTAAATATTTGCTCAAAATATGATCTTGGGCCTTTTCTCTGGTGCTAAATTTCGAGCAACTTTAAACCTCCCCAAAGAAATCACGTTGCCAATCGATTCGCTTGATGGATCTCCGTCGTTGAAGTTGATCTCACCCTTTTACTTGTGCTTCAATCCTGAAATGGATTGTTCTAGACGTCGCGCTTTGATGCTTCTTGTGCAGACCACAAACTTGGACATCATGTTTCCCTCGACAACTATATGTGATAACACATTTGTATTCTAGCATCAAGTTTCAGATATGTATCTCAACTTGTCTTGTTTGTTAATGTTATATTTATGGTTATCATTTGTTAGGAATATGATTGAGTGTGTATACATAAGTGAAATCAATTCTTAAGGGACTGTATGATCATGTTTCCTATGGCTTATCATAGTTAAATAATACTAGAAATATTGGTTGTTTGATATATGATGGTGGTATATATATATCCTCATACATAAAGAAATGGTAGAACTATTGTTATGTTCCTAGTGACCATTAGATTATATATATTTTGAATTTCTATTCAAATATGTACATAACAATGACTGTAGAGAAATGGTGCAATAAGGAATAAACTTAAATGGGTGCTTATCAATTTGATAACATGTAAAAATAGATAAAAGGATAACAGTATGAATATATCGTTTATATTATCTATTACCATAGAAAGATAGTGATTAAGTAGAATAAAAGTGTATTTTGAAAGTAGTTGTCACTTTCAAATGAATGTTGTTCAAAGTATTACAGTTGGAGTATCATAGACCAAAAACTCCACAACCTCTTATTGTAAACAAAGTTCTAAGAAAGTATACATGGAATTTTGTATGTAACCAAAGTCAATGCATGCATAGATCGGTCAAGGAAGGACACGAAAATTGAATACCTTTCGAGGTAATATGCTTCCTTCATCTATTAACACCAACTTGCATAACCTGCAAAGGAAGAAAAATGAGGATTAACCCCTAAGTACTTCAGACTTCACGACTTTGACGAAGTTTATGTGTGATAGAGCCAAAAGGGTCGAAGCCTGAAGTTCCAGAGTCCCGAAGAGGATATACATCGTAGATCTATGGGTGGAAGTCTTTGCTGTTGGATTTGTTCAAGGACGGATTAGAATTGTAGGGTTACGCCAAGAGCGGAAGGTAAGATAGTTCAGGATTTTAGCGTTTGGGAGAAATGAGGTATGCTAAGGTGAAATCTCCCAAAGCCTGAAGTCCCGAAGTGACGTGGCCTGTTGACGTCACTAGGGATGAGGTGGACACATGGGACTTGTGCCCCATGTCAGTGAGTTAAGAACCTTGGTAAGATATAAATGTAGTTAGGACTTGACTTTTGTCACACGTCCGATTGGGCCACATGTCATCTTTGTGTGTCTTGCCACGTTGTGCTTCGAGTGTTGGCACAAGGTAGTTAAACTTGGTGAAGAAGTTAGCTATATCAAGGTTTCTTTAACTGTGATCACTATCTATCAAGATCGATGGCCAAGAGGCATTGCATAGATCAAATTTGCCTGGTAGATAATTCTACAGGGCGGTCTCGCAATCCAAAACATGGTTTCCCAGAAGGGGTATGTGTCAGTGTGGGGAGAATTGCGAAACGATCGACGGGTTACTCCAAAACCGCCAACCCATGTCCCTACAATTTGAAAAGTACTAGAGTTGATGTGACTCTTTTAGTATTTATTAGTTCAAGCATAGAGACTATGGGCCCCAGTGGACGCGTGGTGCCTAATCCCGAGGTTCAAAGACTTGGTACTCCAAATGAATTGTGTTGCAGTTGCGTTGATTGAAGAACTCCCGGAAGTCGAAGTTAACCTCGATCGTTAATCGGGAGAAGGTACATGGAAACCGATACCACAATTTGGAGACTAAGCACTCTGGAATGTTGGAGACTATGGACAACCCCGATCTTTCGAAGCCCAGAGTTTTGTAATAAATCCCAGCCATCGGTTATTGAGGAATTCATGGACCATTTCTCCACCCCACTTCACGAAGTTCTCCAATTCGGTGTTTGGGAGAAATAAGGAAAGAATTAGAAAAAGATTCTGAAACCAAAGTTCCAGAGACTCGAATCTCTCAAGGCTCCGGATAAGAGCCTATCTGAAAGCACCAGGTCACAACCCGCATTCAAATGCAATTAAGGGATGAACAAAAAGGGCTAGTGCTCGAAAAATTTGTTAATAGTCAGGCAGAGATTACCAATGTTAGGAATAGGTTTATGTTCGCTACGCTAGAACAAAACAATACGTTGTGTATAGATATAAGTTCGTTACACTTTACTAAATTCATACGTCGTTATGGTATCCATATAACAGTATATATGTTAAATGATATATATATGTTATGGATAGTGTTAGTGTTATAGTATCCATATGATTGTTTATATGGTAAACAATATATATATATATTGATGTGGATAGAGTTAGTGTTATGGTATCCACATGATAGTCAATATGGTAAACGATGTATATCATTAAGGTTAGTGTTAATGTTATGGATAGACTATATGATAGGCTGTAGTCTGTAGTCTATTACGCGATGTATTATGAATAGCATGACTTGACGTAGAAATGGTGGTTATTCTAAGGGCTATGATAGCCCTCGTCATAATTTTCTTTAATACAAATAAGTGTATGATTCTTATCCAATAACAACAATAAATATGCAATGCATACAATAAATGAATAAATATATGTTTAATGGATTATCTCTGTGTCACAATCAAATGGTGGAGAGTCAAGGAACTTCAATGTCCCCTAACAATTTTTTTTCTATTTGGGAAATTTGGGGTGCATTACACCAAGGAGGTCCATTGATTCCATCTACATCCTCAATATGTCAAGTTCCCTACACACTCAGGAGAAACCTATCAATATCACCTCTCTATACATAAATAACATAATGTCATAATCCAACAACATCATCATCAGAATCCATAAGTGAAATGGAGAACCATATACAAAACTAGATCAATTGCACACAAGTGTCCTCAAAGAATAAGTCTAATCATGAGCATGCAAGAGCAGGATGTTCCAATACATGTCATCCCACTATCACGATCTTCCTTTACATTATTCTAATAAAAGGTGTCCCACCAATTGCACTTAAAAATAAGACATTGGAAAGAAGAGAAGTCGAATTGAATGATCTCTTGTATATTTCCGACGCAACCTAACTTCCCTTGTATGGTGTTTTGATCGCGGTGGCTAGCAAGACTAGATTTGTCAAAATTGACTTCCACTCCACCGTTGTGTATCATGTGTCCATCATTGACATCCTCTTTGATACAATTATGTCAATATGCCCACATAGATGGGAACAAATATAACTATAAAAAATGAACAAATCACAGTGTCCATATGTGTCTAATAACCCAACCATTAAAATATAAAATAATACATATGTACCTGCAATTCAAATGTGCATTACGAAGTTAAAAATTATGTAAAAAAAAATATTATTACCGAGTTTCAACAACCAATCCCTACGTCTAGTGCATCCTCTTCTTCACGTGGATAATGACCAGATGCACCATATTTCTCTCTGACTTGGTCAGCAACCCGACTGTTGGGGCATATCATTGGAATATTTTCTTTCAAATGATCAGGATAAGGCATGATTCTACCACTCAATTGTCTGACTTAATTCCTGTCGCTTTCCCATTTTCTCCTCTTTTGTTCGTACAATGCAACCCACGACTGTGTTTCCTCTGAATTTTAAAGAATGAATTTATTGATGCCATCAATTTTTGAATTCGTTGATGCATTTATGAAATAATACCAAGATATAGTACATATGATATAATGAAAACATACATTATGAAGTTTAGTGTGAATAGTTACTATGTAGAAATTTGACAAATGATAAGTCACTTAGTATTTATCAAGCACTTTTTTTCATTCATTTGGAGAAGCTCCCCTTCTCTTAGGTCTTCATCCATTTCGTTGTCCCAAATCACTCCACTAGGTGTGCTGTCAATCTGCTTGATTTACTCATTGGAATAATAGAAATACTCATATGATATGTACCCCTCTTCCATTGAATCCTTCGGTTTTTCCCTTTGACAAAAAAATCCTTTCAATTTCTTCATGTACCTCTCTAAAAAAAACATACAACAACAAGAGACCACCCCAACTAATTCAACATTTACTCGATGAATTAGAAGATAAACTTGCAAGTCCATGAAAATTGGCAGTAGTTCTTTCTGAAACATACAAACAATCTCAACTATCTCTTTACACCACCATGGAATGTTATCCATATGAATCTTCTTTGGTCTGATCTAATGTACAAATGCAAATAATTTAGATATGAAATTACTTAGGTCATGGTTGACTTCATGGTTCAAAAACCCATGCATGAGAAACGGATAATGACACTACAAAGTAAACACATAAAAAATAAATTATGTTTTATCCCATGGCATAAAAATAAAAATTACAAATGATTAAATCATATTTTCAACATACGTCATACATTTAGAAGGTTCAAATGGTAATGTTATTTCAACCCCAACAAATGGTATTGATGCACAATGAAGCAATGTCATAGGGAAGACCCAGATAAAGAAGGAACCTTCACATCCAATATAACTTCCTTTGCCAAAGAAAGATCTTCTTTCCTTAAAATCCATAGGACATCACCTTCTTTGAAAGACCAAGAGGAACCAAATCTCCTCTACTTTCTTGTCTTGGATAATGTTTCTTTTTATTTTTTGAAGAAATAATATCTCTCCTCACATGCAATGTGTCACTTTATTTCAATGATATGTGCCTCCATAAAGAAGACGAAACGTTTTTAATTATATGCATGGGATCTAGTAAGTGGGCAATCTTAAGATGGTCTCAATAGAGGAACTCATAAAATATAGATTTAATTTTCATCCCAATGGGAAATTTCTCAACATAGGTGTCGAAGAATTCTGGATCATCGAACATAGCCCCCCCATCTGAATCAAACTTTTTTGTAATCTCTCACTCATATTCTCTAAGACATTATGTTGGCGTCATTATTTCATTCCTTTGGGTTCTTTCTGGTTTACCATTGAAAGAGGATGTTTCTCTTCTATAAGGGTGTTCTTCTGGGAGGAATACCCTAGAGAATTCATACACTAGACTTCATAGGTGGTTGAACCATCTATCCTTTAGAGAAGGTCCAAAACATTTATATCCATGATATCCTTTAGTTACAAGACTTGCAAAATTATTTTATACATAACATGTTAGCATTTAAGAATAGAATGTCAATCACAACGAATTAAATATGCAAATAAATATTGTTACGTATATAAAAAATCAATAAGCATGTTAATTACCAAAGAAAACTTTTAATCCTAGATAATCATGTGTGGTGTAAGCACATATGGCACACAACGTAAAAGTTCTCTATGTTGTGATGGATCTTGATACATCATATACATCTATCCCTTCCCATAGATCCTTCAATTCATCTACCAATGGTTGTAGGTAGACATCTATATTATTCACTTGTGTTCTATGATAGAATATAAGAGCCAACATAAGATGTTTATTCTTCATGGACATTGACCATGGGGGGATATTTTTATTGATCACTACTACAGGCCAAACAAAATAGTTTGTGTTTTGGAGGGAATATGGATTCACATCATCCATTTCTATGTTGAGTCGTAGATTTCATACTTCATCGTTGAATTTTTCTGGCCATGTATTCTCTATATGCTTCATGGTTATTGATTATGTTTGGATTTTTTGCAATTAACGATAAAAATGTTATCACTAGGAAGAATATTATCTTTGAATATGTTGCAGTTAGTGGGAAATAGAAATATACAAGGTCATTTAGTGTTTATAAAAGAAACCATATATAATGTTGATTGTGTGAAAATATTTATCATAATTAATATAAGGAACTTGCTGGTCAATTAACTCAATATTGTTGAGAAACATGTGTTTGATATGTCAAACTTTTCTTTCACGTTTTACAGTAACATTGTTGTCCCAGGCTAGGTAGACTTTGACCGGGCAATAGGTCCAAAGAGAGGGGTGATGGAAGCATATTTTAGGATTTCAAAAATTGTATCAGAAATATGATCATCATTCCCTAGCTCATCATTATGGAATGTGTCTGTAACATCCCGCTCTGGCGCACTGAGAAAACTTATTATTTGAGGACACTTGCTCGCAAGTGATCTGGACTTTTATGATGTTAGACCATTTATACTTGATTATGATGCGATTGACAGATGACA
>JASDQU010406190.1:0-10643 GCA_032191745.1 Picea mariana
AAGCTCCTGTTACGCCGGTCTTACCCTTGACTCAAGCTTTTCAACCTTTCCTACAAACCGTGCGATAACACACCCCATCCGGGAAAAATTTATTAAGATTATGGATATATAGAAAGATATTATTAAATTTTGAAATAATGTTATTATTATAAGTTATTGGTACCAAATTGGTTTCATTGGACATTAATCATCATTATTAGTAAAAAGAAATGGAAAAAAGTAAAAAGTTAATCATTGCATCGAAAGTAGCGAGGTGCTCTACAATAATAAAAGGTTGTCTCAATTAAAATAAAACAATTACATATGACATCATCTAAAATATTAATTCCTTCATATTAAATGATAGTAAAAAAAATACTCCTTAAGAAATTTGATCCCTCTCGGTGCTTGCTAGATAAGGATTTAAGATAGATCTATGTTGGTCATTATCATTGCCTAGTATGGGGGAGATGTTGAAATGTTAGTGCTATGTTATGTTATATAACATTACATTAAAAAAATGTAAAGTTTACTCAATTAAAATAAAAAATAACAATAATAAAAATAAAGTCGGCTCAATTATAAAAACAATTATATATGCATCGTGTAAAACTTGACATGGAATGAAATAATAAATAAAAAATTTACACCTTAAGAAATTGGATCCCTCTCGGTGCTTGATAAATCTAGGATTAAGATGGATCTACGCAGGTTAGTAGTCAAATCTCGTTATCTTGATTGTATTTGGAGGGTTTTGTTTTGTAAGGCTACCAAAGTTTGAAACTCGCACTAGTTGGGAGGAGACACCCAAAAAAATCAAGCTATGTTAAGGGTTGGTGTGGTTGAGGTTGGGTGTGATTATCGTGTGATTTTGACCGCTTAGATGCTCCTAAGTCATAGTTTCTTAAACCACAGACTAATCTCGTATGTAGTAAACAAAAAAAATCGCATGTAGTAACAGACACACTAGCAAACAAAAAACAATCACATGTAGTAATAGATACACTAGCAAACAAAACAAATCATCACCATTAGTTGAAAGTGGAAAAAAAAGTAAAAATAAAATATCTTTATATGAAAATATATATTTAAATTTTAAAATAATGTTATTATTATAAATATGTATTTAAATTTTAAAATAATATTATTATAGGTTAGTGGGACATTAAGTAATTATAAAAAATATATATGGAGTTTTGAAGTTTTTAATAAAAAAGGAGTTTTAATAAAAACTAAAGGAAACTTTAGTTACGATGGTCTTTTAGCCCATTATTTGGCATTATTAAAACTTAAAAAGGATTATTTAAAGGAACATTATTAACATTGTATTGTTTGGTATTATTAACATTTAAAAAGATTATTTAAAGGAAAATTATTAACATTGTTATTTGTTGAAGGAAATAGAGAAATTATATTGATATTGATGTGTTCCATTCAATTCGAGATAAATAGTAAAATAATAAAAATAAAAATTTTGAGAATGAAAATGAAATAAATGATTTATTATTGAGAATTAATTTATATTTTTATATTTCAATTTAATGTTACATTTATATTTCAAAAAGATATGGGCGTAATTATAGGTTCAATATAGGTAGAAACATTAGGTACTTTCATCTTAAACATAAAGAAAAAGTTTTTAACATTCTTGTATGAAAAAAAGAAGATAACATTGCAGGATATTACAATAAAATTAGATTTAGAAAGCTCCCTCATAAGAAGACCTTAAAGATATCTCAAAGGTGAATCTTCAGAATAATCAAAAGTCGATATAAAATATGCAAAAAAAATTGACAAGATTGCCACTCATAAAGATAGAGAAATTTATTGTCTTAAGAATCATAGTCAAAGTTTGATCACACAGATTAAAAAGTTAAAAAGTGAAAAGAAATCGCAACGAGAAACACTAAAGCAACTTATCGGTGAAGAATCAGTGATCGATAAAAAACAATGACCAACCCCATTGAAAGAGAGAAGTCATTAAAGGTAGAAATCCATGTCTTGGAGAAAGGAACAGATACAGATCCAATCAACATAAAAAATCAAAAAGATGTTTGTATTGGAATCTTATCAATCAATTAATCATGAGAACTATCAAAAGACGAAGTTTCCAATAACAAAACACAAGATACAAAGATGCCTTATCATCATCATAATTATAAAAGTCATTGCATTATTCAAAGAACTAACCAAAGATGAAATCAATATGAGAAACTAAATGAAGATCCTATTATATTTAAGAGAAAATTAGGTGTGGATTTTTATCATTTCCCAAATCACAAAAGTCGTCACCACACAATTCTATAGAAAATTGAATTAGGGTGGTTTGAACTTTTCACAATAAGACAATTATGCTCAAAACTTCGTAACTCATATCACTTTATGTCATCAACCATCACAACTTCAAGAACAAAGAAGCATGAGAAAACATTACAAGATAGAACAAGGACATAAGCTTTTCCAAAAAATGCTTTGACAACTAAGCATTTTTTAAAGGATAGACATTGTAACGAACACAAATATATAAATAAATATGAAATAATTAATTAATAATAATAAATGAAGTGACACATCATAAATAAAAGACATGACCTAACTAAGGGACATGACTCGTCAACCATCATGACTAGTCAATGTGTATAAGTATCTCATCACACGGCATTGTATCATCAATGTATCACCTATCTTATTCATTATTTAATACATATTATTGATCCTATAAGGATTTCAACCCATTGTCCTTCTTATGCTAGATAATTCTCAATAAATGAATTATTGTTCATTTCAAAAAAATTGAAGTGTCTCAAGGTCCTTACATTAGACCACTAGATGCGAGTTGGCAATTATAATTGTATTGTCGAATGCATTTAATGCACTAACCGTGTTGGTCGATGATAAAGAAGAAATGTACTACATCATTGTTTTCCCTCAATGAAGGTATCATTGTGGAACGTTAGGAAAATTATAGGCCCTTGTAGAAAATCCATGGTTCGAAAGAATATAAATTTGATTCATGACTTAAAAACTATGTGTTTATAGAAAGTTAAGATTACTATTTTTTTGTTAAAAGCAACCTTAAATGTTGCATGGTCGAATGATTATATTTTTGTGTCTAACCATGTAAATGGCAAGGGAGATCTTGCAACCCTAATTTTATCCAACCTTGTGATTGTCATCATGGGATGGGGCACTGATAGCAACAAGCGTGGACTTACAATGAACTTAGGTGGCTAGATTTTTTACTTGGCCAGTATATATGCCTCAAACGATGTTAAAGAGAGGGTTGCTTTATGGAACTAGATGGTTGATGAGTTGTCTAAAGCCCATTGGTTGGTGTGTGGTGACTTTAACATGGTGGAGACCAAATATGATAAAGAGGGTCTAACCCCCATCAAAATCCCTTGGGGAGAGGTTTCCTAGAATGGCCTCACAACCAAGCTAGGCCTATATGATCCAAATTAGTTCAAAGAATATGAGTCATTGGAGTTATGGTTTGCTTAGTCAAATTTCTAGAGCAATAAGAAAAGAGTTTTGAAATAGAACCATGCTTTTAGAGAAAAACACATTCTTTGATTACAATGGAGGTAGGTTGGTTCAGGCTCTAGGGAACTAGCTCTCTCACATCACCATCTCATCATATTTTCCTTTTCATGGGGGGATGAGAAATGTGCATCCATAAGACTTGTTTTTTTCTTAACATGTCACATCTCAATCCACTTGTGTGAAATCCATTAAAAGGGTTTGGAATCAATTTCCAAGATCAAAAGGTGAAGAGGGATAGATTGTTTGGTGAGGTTATTCCATCAACCAGGTCACTACATTCTTGTGTGGCTCTAGGGGGAATTTGTAGGCATCAAGTGCAAGTGCCATAAGGTCATAAGGATGAATTGGACCAACTATACTAGAAGCTTCAATTCAATGTGCATAACAAAGATCTCTATGCACGAGTGATCCAATTTTATATTTTTTTAAAGGTTGACGAGGTTCACAAAGCTCGAGGTGACCAACTATGAGCCAAACTACATTGGATTAAAATAGGGGTATCTGCCAAAGAATGAGATTTTTAAATCCTTAGCCTCTAAGTAAGTTGTTGGGGGGATTGTTGCACTCAAACCAATCGAGAGAGACATCACTAAGCAAGAAGATATAATATAATTTTCTAACCATGATAAGATTGTATTCCAATCTTAAGGACACTTATATGAGTGAACGGTAGCCATGCAATATTTTTTCAATGTAGTATTGTCTCGTCTCTCTCTTAAACGTGAGAAAATGTGTGATCACTGATTAAATTTGGACAATTTAACAATTACTCTTATGGAAATAATTGACGATCAGTCACAAGGTGGTTTCCCATGTGAATTCTACAAGGCCACATGAGATTTTGTCAAGTTTGACCTATTGCAACAAGGCAAAAAAGCCATTTGATGGAAAGAATGGGGAAGCACATTAACAAAGCACTGAGAAGATTTAGTGCCATGCTTGGTGACCCAAAGATGATCACTAGCTAGACGCTTATCACTCTCCTCGATGTCTCCTATAAGATATTGGCTAAAGCTCTAGCTTTGCATATCAAGCATATTTCCCTAAAATAGTGGGGTCCGAGCAAACACATTTTATTTGACATCATGTCATACTCAACAATGTGAGTTTTGGCATGAGAAGGGATGGAATGGGCCCCATGCATTGGCCTTGATGCCTCGTTCATCAAGATCAACATTAAGAAGGCCTATGATATAGTTGAATGGCCCTTCATTTGACCATGCTCAAGGCTCTTGGGTTTGGCTAGTGCTTCTTGAAGGTTGTTGAAACTTTGTTTATGGAGGCATCGACCTACCTATCCATCAATAACTCCAAATCCAAGGAAATTGGCCTATTCAGGTCAATCCACCAAGGATGTCCTCTAGCTCCTACTTTGTATGTCATCACTAATAAACTTTTGGGATTCCTATCACATTCGTCTCTCTCTTAAACTTGAGAAAATGTGTGATCACTAATTGAATTTGGACCAATGAACAATTACTCTTACGGAAATAATTGATGATAAGTCACAAAGTGATTTCCCATATGAATTCTACAAGGTCACATGAGATTTTGTCAAGCTTTACCTATTGCAACAATGCAAAGAAGCAATCTGATGACAAGATTGGGGAAGCACATTAACAAAGCACTAATGAGATTTATTCCCATTCCTGATGGCCCAAAGATGATCACTATCTAGAGGCCTATCACTCTACTCAATGTCTCCTATAAGATATTGGCTAAAGCTTTGATTTTGTATATCAAGCATATTTTCCTAAAATAGTGTGGTCAGAGAAAATGCATTTTATTTGACATCACCTTGTACTCAACAATGTGATTTTGGCATGGGAAGGGATGGAATGGACCCCGTGCATTGGCCTTGACGTTGTGTTCATCAAGATCAACATTAAGAATGCCTATGATAGAGTCGAATGGCCCTTCATTGTGACCATGCCCAAGGCTTTTGGGTTTGGCTAGTGCTTCTTAAAGGTTGTTGAAACTTTGTTTGTGGAGGCATTAACCTACCTATCCATCAATAAGTCCAAACCCAAAGAAATTGGCCTATTCAAGTCAATCCACCAAGGATGTCCTCTAGCTCCTACTGCGTATGTCATCATTGACAAAGCTTTGGGATTCTTATCACATTACAGAATGGCCTAAGGCCACATTAAAGTTATCCTTCTCCTTGAACCAAATATTAGGAAAAGGGCGAACAACCACTTTGTTGACGACTCTTTCATCACAATCCTTGGGGATCAATCCTTTTTGGAAACATAATGAATAGTCTTCAATTCTTTTAGTGATGCCTCGGGAATGCCAGATTCAATGGGATAAAACTCAATGTTATAGGCAAAGATAGAGTGAGGTACCTATTTTGCTAGCTAGTCAAGGGTGGTCTTTGATTCAACCTAGATAAATCTTTAAGTTTCTAGGGATCCTATTTTCCTTTTAGGCCTCCCCATAAGAGATATGGGATGTTATTATCCAAAGAATAGAAAGAAAGATTGATAATTAGATCACCAAACCTATAATGGTAGCAACAAAATTACATATTTTCTCTGAAGTGCTCACTACTACTTGTGTGCTACTACTCTTATTGAGTTCCTTCAATTGGTGCCTTTCATAGATTCGATAAAATCCTTCGTAATTTCATCTAGGAAAGCACTGATGGAGGCAAAGATTGCCACTAGGTAAATTGGAGTCTATGTTTCCTCCCCAAGGAATGTAGGGGATGGGGATAATCAAGACCCATACTCAAGCCCATGCTTGTTGTGCTAAATGAATTATTCGAGCTATTGAAGGAAAGGAAACATGGAAAGCTATGTTTTGAAGTTGTGTCACCTCTAAGTCCTCACTTCTTAAAAGCTCAGGTAAGGGCTTTGATATCAAGACAAGTATTAATCTAGCCCAAGTAAAAATCAAAGGCTCCTTTGTGGTGAAAATTATATGGAAAACTTAGGAGGTTGTTAAGCCCAAACATATCTTGAAAGGAGACTCACTCAAGTCAAACCTTTTCTTAAATGAGAACTCTCTCTATTGGTCAACAATGCTACTTCATAATGAAAAAAAATTGGCTGAAAAAACTTGGTTATCGACCCTTCACCTATTTCGAAGCTACCTCAACAAGGTTATTGACCACTTTGACTCCCATACCTAGGAATGAAAGCCATGGCTAGATTTAAAGGGAAAGTTCGATTTGAGTAACCTAGATATATTAATTCTAGGGCATATCAAGGAATTAGTCCATGATAATATTTTGATTAAGCTTGCTTACAAGCAACTAAAGCTTGGTAGAGGGAACACAGATGGAATAGATCAAAAGATTTTAAAAAATACACGCCTATTGATGGATATACATGGTTGTATAAACATCCTTCCTTGGACATTAGGCTAAACATGTCAGTGAGACTCAAATCAAAATAAAAAACTTGCCTCTTCAATGTCCAAAGTGTGTGGAAATCATTAGTTGAGCTGAAGAAGGCCTTCTTTGCCTAGTTTATGATTATTGGGATGATGGATCATGGCTAGAGACTCCAATATTTGGGGGTGGCCTATCCGAAATACCCCATTTGTGGGAGAAATGAAACTTGAAGCACTTGTTTTGGTTCTATGAATTTGACAATATCGGGACTAGGTGTCTAAGTTTTGTAACTAGTTCTGCCACATACCCATCCCTTGGAAACCTTCCCTCTTAAGATACAAACTTCCTTGGATTGTCAAGTTCAATGCAACATGGAAACTCATCAAAATAAATACTCTATCCTTTATTAGGAAAAGAAAAAATAAAGCTTTGTTCAAGAAAGTTCAACACAATAAATGCTTTCCCTAGTATGATGACTCTTTGATACGTGAAAAACTTCACTTGCATATTATACTTCCAAGTTCAAAAGGTGGAGATGGGCGTGACATGTGTATGCCAATTCTAAAACTAGGGAGGCGCTCTCTGCACTATGAGTTGGGAACAACTTGCCAATTCACCTTCCCTCTGCCTTGTTCTCCCAAGTTGCAATGAGCTAAAGGGAGGCCTTTCCATCTTGCTCACTGGGTCATTTGATAATGAAAGAGAGGTGCTATAATTGGCCTCCCTCGCCTCTTCCTCAAGAAGACAAGTACCTACAATTTTCCTTAGCCACCTCAAGGGAAGAAAATCCTCCCAATCCATAGAAGGGAAATGATGGGTGGGAACCCAATGTTACCTAGTCCTTATGATGGATAGTTGGGCATTGCCCCCCGAGGACATAGATGACATGTCATCCAATGCTAGCATGATCCCCTCAACGACCTAGTTAATGTCTGCTCATATTTGCATTGTGTTGGCTAATTATTTTTGGATGTACTTGCTTGTTAAGCATATAGGGCAATTTTGTATTTTGAGATAGGCTATTTTGATTTATTGTTTCCAAGAGCTACTTTCTTGTTGTTTACCCCTTTTCAATATAAACTTTCTTCTATATACATATCTCGTTAATTTTATTAATTTAAAGGAACATTTTCTTATGACATGCCCTAATAAAAGGACAATGACAATGACCTGTCCTAAAATTTCCAAGCAACAAAGAAAAAGACCAAACAAAAACACATTACTTTTTTGCAATCAACATAAAAATATGCAATAGTGCATATGGCACAATCCTAATAAAAACCATTTTGCATGCAAATGCAATATATGTGAGTAAACTAGATAAGTTTACACTAAAAAATTATGCACTAGTGCATATGGCACAATCCTAATAAAAACCATTTTACATGCAAATGCAATATCTGTGAGTAAACTAGATAAGTTTACACTAGAAGATTAATGTATAATGATTTTTCAAAATACCACTTTATGTTTCTTTCTTAGACAAATAGAATAAACATCAATTACCACTTTATGTTTAATAAACATCAGCTACCACTTTATGTTTCTTGCACAAAAAAATCAAATAAACATCTACAAATTACAAAAATAGGTCAATGCAACTCAAAAAGTAAATCATACGAAATGAATGCAATAATAATTCCTCCGTTGAAGGGCCAATAAAAAACAGTAAGGATGTAACCCCAAGTCTTAAAAAGAAAAGGCCGGACATACAAAGATAAATGCAAAGAGATAAAGAGGTGGGAGGGGGATTGTTGAGAAAATGCTTCTTTAATCTTCCTCACTGACAGGAGTATTATCAGTAATGACAACTAGGTTTAATAATAGTATTATTATCAGTAATGACAACTAGGTTCAAGATTGTGAGAATGATTGTTAGTGGTTGTTTCTGAAACAAAGGTATTTTTTTTATTGAAATTGTCTTGTTTAATTGTTATATATTTTTGGACTTATTTTCATAGTATATTTATTGATTTTGATTTTGATTGTGATTGTGATTTGATTGATTTTAATTATATAAATCTAGAAGAGTTTTTTATTATTCAAGGTAGAAGAATCACTTTAAAAAAAGAAAAAAGAATACAAGATGCAGGGATGATTTTAGGGGTTGAATTTCGCTCATGGACTAATTTTTCATGGTTTTTCTCAAAAAACGTTTAGCTATTCTAAAAATGATTCGCCCAAATTCTAAAAATCGCCAAAATTTTATGCAAACTATATAAAATCCTTAGAAATTTGAATATTTTTATAAAATTATCACCAAACATTTATAGTTGGCATATGAAGGATTTGTAAGATTAACTCAGGTTTCTACATTTTAAAATAATTTTCATCCTTAAAATCATAGATGATCGAGTTACTTTCAAGCTTCAGCAGAATTGCCTGGAAAAATTTTAATGCAACTTTGCAAATAAATCTAAAATATAGAAATTACCTTAATCTATTTGAAGAAGAAATTGGAAAGCAATCCCAAAAGACAGAAAAGAACCTACCTGCATATCCGTGACTGAACCCTCTGTGTGACGCCAAGCTATTTCACCTGCATATCGCTCAAATATGCAGACCATGTTAGGTCTTACATAAGGTGTTCCATCCGCAGTAGCGAAGACTCCGTCCATATAGTAGGCATTTCTTGGACAGTCATTGAGTGGATCGAGAGACATAGCACTCAGTCCAATTCCATATTCACCTGCATCCAAATAGGTCTTAAAATACCAAGCCTCACTAGGGTCCATGTAAGGCACAAAGAGCTCAGAGGTAAAACCCTTGTACAAAACCCTCCTCATTTTTCCAGTCTCCGGATCCTTAACAGTTGCCACAGATATGATCATTCCGGCGCGAGGATCAGGCTTAACATGGAATTCCCAACTTCCCCATTTAACCTGATGCCCATCAATTTTAAAGCTAGGACCCTTGGGCTGCTCAATGGAGATAGGATTGAGAGGAGGTATCAAAGGATACTTTTGGGCAGACAGTCTATAGTCTGTACCCTCTGCCTTTGGCAATGGTATATCTTTTCCATCATCTATGATTTTCAGGACCTCTTTAGCATCGATGTCAACCAACACTACAAGACCCTCAATGGGTTTCATGAAGTAATTTGCTGTCCCTGCGCTTGAAAAACACATAACTTTTACCAGTCTGCGGCCTTCTTCACCCGGTCCAAACCACCCCGAGGAAAGAGACCCGCATACAAGGTCACTCATATCAACCTCCCTCTTTTCTACAATTTCTACAAATTCTTTACTTTCCAGAGACACCTGAAGGGCCGAAGCCATATCCTCCATTGTCATAATAGGATACCCATTTTCATGACTGATTTGATTCTCAACAATCTGGCCTAATGCAAGGTCTACAATGAGTTTATGAGCATGCCCATCAGCCCAAGCTATTATTGAAGCCTTCCTGGTTGGAAGACTACTTCCTGCCTTCCATGACAAGACTTCTTCTTTTAGGGGCTCTTCTAAGACTACAGAGTGAAGTGCGAACTTACGGTGATTGAAAATTGAAGTCTTCTGCATAATGCTCTGGACTCTCTTGATCTCCCGAAGGGTTAAAGGATCCAGTGGATGTTTTGCAACTTCATTCTCGTGATCTGCTTTCTGCTGCCGCTTGGGCTTGGTTCTCTGTATAAAACCACCACTGCTTTTGCTTTGAAACCTGTTCTTAAAGGTGCACCAGGACCCAAATTCAGAGCAATCCAATTCAACTTTTGCAGAACCAAGAGAAGGCAAACGAATCCAAGTCCTAATAGAAAGCAGCAGCAAGAAGGATGCCATGA
>JASDQU010406192.1:0-10643 GCA_032191745.1 Picea mariana
GCTTTTGTCTAACTCATGGGGGACAACAACAATAGGCAGACGGGGTGTGGAAACAGGAAATGACAACAGGACACTAAGACACAACATGGCTCAAGTAACTCCCATTTGTAGGATGCATGACAAGAAATTCACGCAGAGGTCGAACATAGACTCGATGATTCAGACAAAGGTGTAATGGCTTCACAAGAAAATGTCACAGGCTTCGGGTTTCAGAGCTGCATGAGGCTTACAAAACTCATACGCCAAGATCGAACACATAGCAGCACAGTTCAGACAGACAGACACCAGAATGGAGGATGAACCCCCATCATGGCTCAAGTCTTGGGTTAAATTACATTTTCCTGGGCCAACACATGTCGCCCATGAGGCTGCATTCGATCCATCAACATGCGCTCCCTTTGGGACACGTTCCCCCTTCCAGGAACTTAGGATAAAAACATACATTTCACATAGTTTTTGGAATAATAATAAATTATTATTCCCAAGGGCTTAAGCTCCTAGGCTTATCCTCTAGGCTCAACACTTAGCCTCTCTTCCCAACCTTTCAACCCCTTTTCCCTTACCCATCTCGTGGAAGCTTAGTCCCCCATCACTCTCTCTTTTTGGTCAGTCTGCACGTAGTGATGTTTATATTTTTATTAATGTTCTACATATTACATATACAAAAGCAGGCTTTTGGCCTTAATACTTAGGCTCTATGGCCTAATAAACACATAAGCCCACCAACTTATCAATATTCAGCTCACCAGCCTACAAAACATGATTATGGTTCATAAACATGATTACAATTCATAATATAACTGGGGCACTGCCGGGGGATATTACATTAAGGCCTTATACAACTTCAATTTTTTGGACCTGAAGTCAGGATTCAAATACATGGGCTACTTTATCAAAGAACAGAAGTCATCCTTCGATGAGTGGAGATGGTTGATCATTAAGTTTGAAAAAAGAATCAAGCACTGGTGCAACCATTGGTTGACTTTGGGAGGTTGATGCATCTTAGAAAAGTTGGTTCTGGAATCTCAGGAGGTCTATTGGATGGCCCTTGCGGCGGTGCCCACCTCTGTACTTACCATAATTAGACAGTTTATTTATGATTTTCTCTGGTCGAGGGGTCGTAAAGATCAATTTTTACAAGTTTGTAACGGGAGCCTTCTAGCTAAACCGAAAAGACTGGGGGGTTGGGGACTTAAAAATCCATTTCTATTCAGTCGAGCACTTGTTGCTAACTCCTTGTGGAGAGTTTTGACGGAGGATGGGATTTGGCACCGTGTAATTAAATATAAATACCTTCCTTACACTTTGGTGGCTACTTGGTTTAGAACTGCACAGGTTATACAACCAGGGGCTTCTCATTTCTGGAAAAGCCTCTTGAAATCCCTGCCCCTCTTATCTCATTGGCTGAGCTGGTTTCCTGGAGGAGGTGTTGCAATCCTGGTTGGTGTAGATATGATACTTGGGATGGGGTCTCTCTCCTTTCTTTCTCAAGAGCTTTTATCGATGCTAAGGACCCACAATATTCACAATCTATACCAAGCAAAGTTGCAGACTACCCGGGTCTTGATTCTTGGTCTTTGGAAGACCAGTGGCAATTTGGGGGTCACGGGAGACTTAGCTATGGAATGGAATAAGTTCATACGGGAGCTCTATGGATCGAGGATTCACCTCTGTCCAAGTGAGGATAAATTACTTTGGATGGGTGGAGATCGGTCAGGTACTCTTACGAAAAAAAATGTATATAATGTTGTAGCCGCCAAGTTGTGGCCCCAACAGCTCCCGAGCTGGCATATTCAAATCTGTACATGGGACCTCGCATACAAGCTTAAACTATTTATTTGGCTAGTATTAGAGGGTAAGACACTAACATGGGACACCATTCAAAGAAGGGGTTGGACCGGCCCGGGTAGATGTTCTCTTTGTATCAAGGATGCAGAATCTATCTCTCACCTGTTTGTTGATTGTATGTTCACTCGTGCCCTTTGGAGGGATCTACTCATCCACTACAAAATCAATGCCCCCTAGGAGGGCCGCTCCATAAACAACTGCGCGGAGGATTGGATTAAGAAGGAAAAGGAATATAAAACGTTCCCAATTATTGTTTGCTATAATCTTTGGCTGGAAAGGAACAGGTGTATATTTGAGACTTTGGAGCCAACATTAAAGAGGGCCAGTATACTAGTGATAAGCATGATGGACAATACTTGCAAAGAGGACATTAATTGGGTTCAACACGGGATCAAGAAGACCCTTGAGATTATTATGGATACAACATGTTGGTTCGATGGAGTGGCACAAGGTAATGGAATCCTTATTGGAGCTGGGGCCATTATTAAAACTACAGGTAATTCTACCATTAGATGGACTCTAAATTGCGGTTTGGGTACTAATACCAGGGCAGAGCTCCTGGGCCTGTGGGCCTCCTTAATTTTAGCTCAGAGATTAAACTTTTCACAGCTACATGTTTTAGGAGATTCTAAGGTCATTCTAGACTGGTTCAACCAGTCATGCAACATAAATGTGTCTAATCTTATGGGCTGGAAGAAGAAGATCAGAGAATTGATTCAGTCTTTCTCCTTTATAAAATTTGATCATATCTATAGGGAGGAAAATATGGAGGTGGATGCACAGTCCAAAATTTCTCTTCATGTTTCAGAAAGAAAGCTCCAGTTCAACATTTGGCAGGATGCCCACGAGGGCCCCCCACACACTCTCTGCCTATATAACAGACTATTGGAAGTGGTCGGTTTTTTCTCTTTTTTGGTCCTAGATCAGTCCTCCCACTTCTTTTTGAATTAGTAGTTGAGGTGTTGGGACTAGACCTCCTCTCTATCTAAGGCTCTGACTATTATCCTTTTGTTGTATGTAACTTTGTAATCTGATCTGGGTAAGATCCTTTTTTATGTTTTTGGAACTGTGGATATGATCTTCTACCAGTTGTTGACATTAGTATTTGATGTAATCTTGAGAACTACATATATAATATATGGAGAATTTTTCTATTGGAAAAAGATCTAGTGAGACAAAAGTAAAAAATATATTTGCAATGGCTTGATAAGGTTTTGAGATAGTATTTGATGTAATCTTGAGAACTACATATATAATATATGGAGAATTTTTCTATTGGAAAAAGATCTAGTGAGAAAAAAGTAAAAAATATATTTGCAATGGCTTGATAAGGTTTTGAGATAAATCTATAAGAGTCAAAAGATAGATATTATTACCACATTTAAGTAGAAAATGAGGTTTATTGATATATATCAACTACTTTTACTTAAATGTGATTGTGTTAGTTACAATTATAGATCCATCAAATTGAAGAAATACTTTATAAGAACAACCAAAGGACTTTGAACTAACAAACCAATAGAACTTCTAACACAGTTTTCAAATAAATAAATTTACAGTTTTATGTATCAAGAATTAATTTAACAAATATTGATTGATGTTAATGCAATGCCTCAATTTGGTCATATTACATTTTTTTCGCTGAGAAAGAGAGCCCATTGAATCTATGATTCTCGATCCCTATCAGATGTTCAAAAAGTGATTCAATTGTTTGAAGATTTGTTGAATGTTGTTGACTCTATCTACAAAAGTTTTTCCTCTACTGCTTTGCAGTTAGTAACTAAATATTAAGCCTATAATGAATTAATCCACGATCATGAAACCTAAAAAACTTCGTCCGATTAACTGTTTGCAATGTTGAAATAATCTTTTTCTTACTAGACAAAGCCATTCTTAATTTCACATAAAGTCTTAACAAATCAAAACCTTATATTACATTACAGAGTCCTTTCGAAAGAGTCATAATAATAATCATCTGTTTCCTCGTCCATTTTTTTACGTTCAAAGTTTATGCTCAAAGATTTCAATCCAATTTAACAATCCAAGTTTAACAATCTAAACGTGGGGAAGCCTAAACTAGAAGTAATCAATATAAAATATTATTATATAAATTAGAATGGTATATGAAATTAACCATATGTATCGAAATTTTATGAGAAATTATTAAATCATATTAAATTAATAGATTTGAGTGATTATTTCTGTATAATTAGAGTACTCCAATAGTTTCTCAACATGTTGAATCTATTTCTACATTCAAAAATGGATTTTAAATAATAGAAAATAGTGATTTTGTGCAGATTTATGTAGTAAGATTTAGAAAAAAAACAAAACATAAAACAATTAAATAACACTTATATATAATCAAACAATGCCAAGGTCTTTCAATGACAAACAATGACTGAGTCTTTATCTAATTTTGAAAATAAAGGTATAGATACAAAAAAACATATCCGATACCATTAAATTCCTTCTTCATATGCAGAGCACCCCACTGCCCTCAAATTGATCGGTTACAACTTTGAGATGTGCAGGTCTTTGTTTATTAGGGAATAGTCATTACTGGAGAGAAAATTTCATGACACATGCTCTTGAACATAGACCCATAAGTGTGGTTACACTAATTTATTCCTCCGTGGCAACTTGTTGGATATCGTTTGCAAGAAAGAACATCGGACTTGGAAATTATATAGTAAGCAAGAGTGTTGTGCAACTTTTTGACAGTATAGACGCTGCCAAATAGAGTTGCATTGATATCAATATTTCGATCTTTTCCTTTTGAATAATAGTTTGAATTCAATGATACAACATGGGACCAACCAACCATCTACAAGTACATCTCCATAGGAAAGCTAAACGCCCTTAACCAAGGATCTTGTGGGTATCAAAGACATAAAATAAAACATTAAACACCATAAAAAAGAGAGATCAATATTAATAAATGTGAACAATTACATCTCCATAAGAAAGCCAAACACTAATAAGTAACGTTGGCTATTAAGGAAATATAAGTTAATTGGATAAGTGGAGAAAAAGACTTTAGAAAGACAATAATAATTTAAGTGAGAATTAAAATGTTGGAGTATAAAATAGGATGAGGGCCCCTCACTTTCTCACTCTAGATCATTTTCTATTTGCAACTTTGATCTCTGGAAGCTGGAGTGTTTTGAGAGTTTTGACTAGACAAACCCTAGAGATCGACACAAAGGTGAAAGATCCCTCCTTTCCTAATCCAAGCTTGACCAAGGTGGTGAAATATTCCACCCTCACCATTCTTTTTAGATCAGATCATTTTCTTCTATCATTCCTGAAGGAGGGTGCACTATTGGAGGGATTTATGTAGGAAGGGTGCATTGTTCAACCTTGAAGAGTTCGATTTGGCCTTTGGTCGTTGGATCTGGAAGAAATATTGAATTGGGATCATTTTCCATCTATGGAGCGATATTTCTTGAAATTCTTGGGGGTTTTCATCCTCCGTAGTTATTTATTATCAGAGCTGAGCGAATTTTCTGAAGGAGGGCGCACTTGGGGTCAGAGACCCATTGATTTGAAGTAGGTTTCATCATCTACAACAAGGGAAATTCATCATATGAGTCAGTCATCCTCCTCCTTATAGGTTAACAACCATTTCATGGAGTTTTAGGGCCATATATAAGACATGCCAATTGTTAGGGTGTGCTACAGCCAGTAAGGACGTAACCCAGCTAGAGTATTTAGTGTTTTGAAGGGAAAGAGATTGATCTTGTAGATATTCTACATGCAGTTATTGGAGGCTCAGGGAAGCCAATATATCTCCTTTATATTGTATCTTTGAGGTGCTATCAGTGACATCTTCCATTTTCCTATATATATTTCTAGATATGCTTTTCTCTTATATTGAGGTAAACTATATACTAAATAAATTACAAATATGAGTTTGTAGCTATTTTGTTGTTGTTTCTATTTTCTTCATTATTGTTTAATTTCATATATACCATTGAAGAGCTATTTGTGCTATAAACGTAACAACAAACCAACACACATGCTCAATAAAGCTATAGGTGTGAATTTTTTGACAAAACCCCTCAACCAGTAAGGCATAAAAGCCAAAAGATTCCCCACACATTCCCTTGGGGATTTTACAGTGATATCAAAGCTTTGAATCCTCCTAGCCCGTGGAGACTTGTTGATGAGAGGGTACATCAGGAAGAAGAAAGACAAAGGAGCTAAGGAAATAGAAACAGAGATGGGAGAAAGATATGAAGCAAGTGATGGTATTGATAAGGAGGTGCCAATGGAATTGGCAAGAATAACAGAGGAACTACAATGCTCCATTGAAAAGACACAATTTATCATTCACCACCATTTGGATAAGACATAAGAGCGCTTATCCAGGGGACATGTTGATCTCAAATCATCATTGACAACTATTGAACAAAGATAGGAGCACTTGGTTACTACATTGAAAGCATGGCAGGACAAGATTACACATCTTCTCATGCATATGTTACATAACAGGGAGCCACAAAATAATGAAGGGAACAATGGTGATCCAAGTGGATATTGGTGGCCACCCACCTGTTCCAAATTCCAACTAGCCCATCTTGATAGTTTTCAGTTCAACATGTTTCTCTATAATGGGGACATTTCTTTGTAATTGTGGGTTCTTCACTTACGGGGTTTTCCTGAATACCTACACAGCATCCAGGTGGATATTGGTGGCCGCCCACCTATTTCAACTATCTTATTTTGGAATTTTTCATGTCAGTACATCTTTTTGTACGTCCAGGGCCATTTTGGGGCTCTAAAAAATGTTTTTTGATCTTTCCACAGTTAAAGTATAGATGGAGTCAAAGTTTGAAATCATAATGCGTATTTATCGAAAATATCTTTCCAATGAGCTATCAAGCGCCTAAAACAGAGATTATATGCAAAAGTTATGACCCCGAGAAGTTAATGTACTAACTTACCCCAACGGGGCCCACATGACTTTTGGCACTTCATCTCCTAGGGTTAGGTTTTTTTATGTCTAGGGTTTTTGAATTCATTTTTATCATAAAAAGGCCTTCAGAGCCTCATTGTAATCATCTTCTTGCGAATGATCGCAACCTTCACATCTCTTCTCAAAGATAAAGCTGCCACCATTCTAGCGAATCTTGCACTGTATATTTTTACAGTCTATGTACATTTATTTCATTAATAGAAATCATGTATTGTTGTATTTCTATGTTTCTTGCAATTTTTATGTGTATTTCATTATAATATCTCTACTTTCATTTATTTCCAAAAATAATCTGGATAAGTGGTATCAGAGCAAGCTGCTCTTGATCGTGTTTCAATACATGTCCCCGACGAGGTCTGAGCATAGAAAGTTGGGTCTCGAGCTTGTCTTTATTGAGTACAATATCTCTCGCACGCCCAAGAAACCCTCTGTTAGTGCTGAGAGTCACCCTCATATTGTGGGATGATAATCCCAACACCCATCAAAATGTTTGTGGAGGTAGGTTTAGGATTGGAGGTCAAATGGACAAAGCTCAATGTACGAATATTTAAACACATAAAACTGGGCTAGGAATGCATAAGAAAATGAGGTTCTCATTAACTTCAGTCAGTGGTTTAAGGATAAAGGTGAGAAGGAGGAAGAATTAGTGAGGAAAGTGGACAAGTCTACCATGAGCATCCGGCCTTCAAGCAGCTTGGTGCAGAGAAGCTCAGGCACAAGAGCACTCTTGAACTTAAATTGAAGATACTGAAATATATCACAACATCATTATAATAAAACTTCCATTATAATACAACTACAACATCTCATCTGGATCATCCATACACGAGCATTTCAGCATAAGAGGAAACAAGAATGTGAAAGAAAATACTGAAACAAATCACAACAGCATTATAATCAAACCTCCATTACAATACAACTACAACATCTCATCTAGATCATCCATGCATGAGTGTTCCAGCACAAGAGGAAACAAGATGATGAAAGAAACTAACTTCTATTAATGAGAAAGTCTCAGGTCTCATACATAACCAGAGAACAACTCCGCTATCAAACTATTACAAATAGGAAGCTCTGCTCAACCATCAACCATTAACATATTCTTCCATTGATCTATTTATACTCAGATCAGTGGACAACCGCTACGAATGTGATTTGGCCATCCCATCCACGGGTCTTCCATCTGTGTATCCTTTTGTGAGACGAAATCTCAGATTAGCATGGGCCTGCAGGAAAAAACTGTCCCTCGTGGTACTTTGGGCTGACAGTTATGTCTCTATGACTAGACCCTCCATGCCTTTCATTTATGGAATGAGACGAGGTTTCAACTACCAGTCCTTGTTCATTAATTGACTTCTCCTTGGGATCGGGATGTGGATTTATGACTAGGGGGAAGCCACATGCTGCTATTGGATTCGACACTAAATGAGCATGTGATTTTGGGGCTGTCGAAATCGGTTTGGACCCACACCGCTTTTGGGCCCGAAACTCACCACCTTCCGCCACGTAGCTCTCTCGCAATATCATGGTGTATATTTTTACTTGCTCAAGGATTTTAACACCCAATCATATTGTGACCCCGAAATGAAGCGTGGTCATTGATCTAGTCACAATCTGTGATCTGGGCGTACCCTCTATTTTAGTGCCCCCGCTAAAGCTTATCCTCCTTCCAACTATAATGTCCTTCAAACCGCGCTTAGAGATGGCACTAAATTGAACTACACATGGGGATCTCTATGGTTGAAAACTACACCCACCTGCTTGTTTGTGCTCATGGCTATCACCCACGACCCTTGACAACTTCATGTGATAACATTGGCTCCACAGGGGATGGTATGCTCCCTGTAAGCTAACAAGAATAAGTAGTTTCAGTGCCTTAGCTTTTGGGTCATGGGGTCAATTATTCAAACAGAAATAAAAGTGAAAGTGGTATTTACAATGGATGGAAAGCCAATCATGGCTTAAGAAAAATATTTTTTTAGAAATTTCACATTGATAGGGCCACCAAAAAATTCAGAATCCTCTAAGTTCTGCAATTTACAAGTGTTATTTGAAAATACCTCAGAAATATTGAAAGGACCAATCCATAAGGCTTTGAATTTACCTTGTTTTCCTTTGTCTTGCTTGGGTGCATCCCATTTGAGCACTAGATCTCCAAGCTTAAAATCTTCCTTTCTTACCTTCTTGTCAAAGGCTCGTTTTATCTTCTGTTGATGGTCCTGAGCTTTATCAAGTAGCTTCTCCCTAGTCAGATGTACTTCTACCAGTTGTCGTATCCTCCTGACCATATCATCAGGTTCTCCTTGGTAGTCCCGGAGGAATTTTTCCACAGGCAAGGCAAGTTGAATAGGAAAGATAGTGTCAACCCCATACACAAGATGAAAAGGGAAAACACCAAGTGACCTCTTTGTTGTAACTCTATCAGCCCATAAGGAAAATTTTAGCTTTGAGTCCCATGCTTTCTTATTGTCTTATAATAGTTTCTTGATGATCTTTATGAGGCTCTTGTTAGAGGACTCTGCCAAATCATTCCCTTGGGGGTAGTAAGGAGTAGAATGGACTAATGCAATACCATACTATTCACAGAACTTGATCAATGATTCAGCTTTGAAGGAGGTATCATTGTCAGTAAAAATCCTTCTTGGACAACCAAATATGGGCATGATATCTTCAAGAAAGCTAATTATTACCTTGTGGGAGGCACTCCTTGTAGGAATGGATTCTATCCACTTGGTGAATAATCGGTGGAAGTCAAAATCTACCTGTGCTGACCACTTGAAGTTGGTTGGACTTCTCCAATGAAGTCAAGACCCCACTATTGAAAAGGTCCATAAACCACCACAGGTTTCAAAGGAAAAGATTTGAGCTGCTGCTTTCTAGAAAATGTTTGGCAAATGACACAAGCTCTAATTTTTTCGCAAACATCAGTAAAAATTCAAGGCCATAAATACCAAGCTCTGAGGATCTTATAAGCTATGGTTCTCCAAAAATGATGCCCCCCACATAAGCTATCATGAAAATTAGTTATGGCCCTTTGGGTCTCCTGTGGATCCAGACATCTCAAAAGAACTCCTAGAGGATCTTTCCAATATAAGATATGATCAATGAGACAATATCTGATTTCTTTTATCTTCAAATCTCTCACCTTGTTCTTGTCCAAGCCATCAGGAGGCTGCAACTTCTGCAGAAAATATATGATGTCTTTATACCAAGTGCATTCTGCCAAATTTGGGCTAGCATGAGAGATTTTATCAACAAACTCAGCTTGATGATTTTATGATTTTATGTTCATGAAATTAACCCCTAAAGATTTTTTGATTCAGCCAGCAACCTAGCTAAACCTTGGCCTTTCACTAGTTTAGTGGGCTTCATTTCAAGGTCAAATTCCAGAATTTTAGCAATCCATTTTCTCCTCTTCCCATCTATGTTAGGTTGGATAAGTATCTCTTTCACTGAGGCTAAAGGGACATATGCAACAATATTTGAATGCAGAACATATACTCTAAAATTCTTGAGGGCTTTGACCAGAGCATAAGCCTTCTTTTCCATGATATCATATCTCATTTATGCATCCCTCAATGCTCTACTGAAAAAGGAAATAGGTTGCTCTAACCCCTCTGTATTTTCCTGCAGCAAAACTGTTGGTCTCCAGTTTTGATCATGTTTTTTGCCTATATTATATTCCACAGACCTCCATTTATATACCAGTACCACCCTTTTGGCCTTGTTTTGACATAATTGACATCTCCCTACCATTCAATGGGGTTACTTAAGGTATCTTTACATTTCAAGCTATTTTTATGCACTTTGATGC
>JASDQU010406195.1:0-10643 GCA_032191745.1 Picea mariana
TCGCAAGGTGAAGCAACATTTTGAACAGAAGGGGGTTTTGATGATTCCCCGAGGGTTTCATGAGGTGGTTCAATACCAGGAAAATCAGGGTTATCCCGCAGACAAGGAGGTAAGTTCTTAACGAAATCATAAGGTGGTTTGCCACACAAGCCCTCGGAGTAAGGATACTCCTCGGCGAGAAATCGTTCCACTTCAGAATCAGAGTCTTCGCTGACCACGATAGGCTCTAATTTAACAGGAGGCTTGGCTTTATTCCTCGCCATGCGAGAGATCAACCTTGCATTTTTCTTGCTTCTAGTATTAGCACCAGTCTTCGCTCTAGTCTTTTGGGTTGTAGGCTTAGCAACTTCGATCGGTTTTGTCACAGCCATAGGCGAATTCAAAGGTGAGTCGGGTTTAGGTTTGGGTAGCAAAACATTAAAAGGCACGGGGACAGGTTTTCTCTCGGTTACCATGGGCTTGTCCACCTGTGGAGGATTCGATTCCTCAAAGCCATTACGGTTGAGAAAATCATGCCAAGAATCACGACATAACCTCAATTCATAAACAAAAATCATTTTAATCAACCCAACATGGAAGAGGCTAGTGTCAGCCTGGCTTCGCTTGTACTTCTTAGCCATTTTGAATAAACTTCGGTGCAGATAGTGCGGCATACTAAGCTCGAAACCCATAAACACCATTAATAAATGTAGATGAAACAAGAAAACAAACCCGTACCTGCCTTCACAAGTAACGAATTGCTTGATAATCATCAAGTGATCATACCAGCGGGGTTTCAACATCTTCGCAGGTAAACCTCTGTCGCATGAATTCACTGTCCGAGACCGAAATAACAATGTCCACGGGACATCATTTACCTTGTAACTTTTGGACCATTTTTGTCCCTTGACAGG
This sequence comes from Picea mariana, assembly GCA_032191745.1. Lineage (NCBI taxonomy): Eukaryota > Viridiplantae > Streptophyta > Pinopsida > Pinales > Pinaceae > Picea > Picea mariana. The sequence goes on from JASDQU010406195.1 coordinate 894, forward strand.
TAGGGTAGTTGCCAAGCTGAGAAATTGTTCAGTGATTTCAAGCTGGACATCTCCAACTTTGGCTTGGCAGCCATCGAATGACAGTGAAAATTGCCGAGCCACGGTGATGTTAAAACCATCGAACTTCCTTATACACGAAATCCACCCGAACTCTTCTAGGTCGCTATATGCACCATCAAATGTCAACAGTGCTTGTCATCCATTGGGCTCGGCCCTTACAACAGGAGCCATGGCTTATGTACATGGTAGGGTTCCAAGTGAATGAAACAATGCACAGAGTGAAAACGAGAGGGTTTAACAGCTTGAATGCTCGAAGAGACCGGAAATAACTCCATGTGTGCGAAGGTGGTGGGATTACCACCACCACACATTGTATTAATGACCATGTACAGTGTTGTTATAATCATAATTATTTAAAACAAATGTATCGACCAACAAATAGGTGAATCATCATCTCTACGTGCCATTCATCTGAGTCAGAACCAACACTATATGTGATGATCATGCGCCAAGTGTTAGGTTTAATCAAACACAGTACCCAACATTAACCATCGATCTATCGTGTCAATTCAAAGTTTGAAACCAATGTTAATTCATTCAAGCCAATACATAGTTTGAAACTATTATCGTTCCATGTGATATCAAACTCCCAAACAATGTATCGAGGGTTCAAAGCATAAAATCGAAAAATCCAAAGGTTGATCAAAGCGCTTTTGCAAAGCTCAAACCATTGACATTTTATATGAAGCCAAACTCATGATATTGCCAATGTGTTTTAGCATAATAAAAGTGTAAGGACATTAACCAACGAGCATATGAGAATGATAAGTTAAGAGTTCAAAACAACATGAATCATGTCAATCAAAATCAATTATAAACTTAACTCATAACTTAACATTTATCAAAGAAATCAAGTTGCGCAATTAAAGTGAATGGATATGGTTTGAAGAAACTTTTGCGACGATGTGATAAACCAATAGTCGAGTGTCTTTCAGCAAATCAATAAAATACAACGATAGTCAAAGCAGTGAAGGAGGTGTTTTCACACTTTCAGTTGTGAAAACTGAATCGAAATCAAATTGTAATTGTCGCAAAAATGAAACAAATGTCTAGAAGTACAATGTGATGGTACTTTGTCGTTTAGAAGACCAAAGGTGTAGGCAGCTTTTTTAAGAGCAATTAAAAAAATGGAGTTGGCTGAGAACAACACCGTTTCCTCTTTGCTAGACTGTGGTCTCCTGAAATTCTTTCGGATTTCGGGTATGAGGGCCCAAGTCAGGTTGTTGGAGTACCTCGTTCATATGTGGGACATGGACCAACAAGTATTACATGTAGGGGTCCACACATTGTCCTTGGATATCGAGGACGTTTATTTCCTAACAGTACTATCACAACGTGGGTACCACGCTAGCTTGACTGGTAGCCGAGGTGGTGGGCTGCCTATGAGTGAATATTGTTGTCAGTATTGTGTTCCAAAGGAAGAAAGAAGCAAAGGGAAAGTGGCCATTTGGGGGGTCCAGGATTTGACCCTTCACACTATTTTGTTCACCATTACTCATATGGCTGGGAGCGTTGCTCCACACATAGCTCTCCATAGCTACTTTTAGTACGCCATAGAGTGTACTGAGCTTCGGGTTTTTAACTGGTCATATGCAGTGCTTCGTAGCGTGAAGAGGCAGTTGAACAAATGCAGGAGAGGCGACCTGAAGCAATTTAGATACGGGTTATTGTTGGTGTCCTTCTTTCTTGAGAGGGTGCCCTTTCTGAGGTTGCAGGTTGAGTGGGGTTTACCGGATCCAGAGGATCCGAGGATGCTGAGGTGGTGTAACCTCATGTCCCAACATGTAGCTGGACCAATCATCAAATACAATGATTCCTTCTTTGACTGGTTGCGACCATAGATGCTGATGGTCGATGATTATGCCTATGCCGAGTTGGACTTTCGAGGGGATCTAGACTTGGCCCTACCTGAGGGTGCTTAGTGGGGGGATCTCGGTAAGAAGTAAACTTTTTTTACATTTTAAATGTTTTTGTGAGTTTTATCATATGCAAATTTTTTTATGTTTGTCCAAGGTCTAATTACAAAAATTCTTTTTGATGACATAGACGTGGGGCCTTATCAACCTCTGGGTACTTCTCCTATTCAGCAATGAGGAGAGGTGGCTCTAGTGCCACGATGGGACGCTGAAGATTATGAGGCAGTGGAAAAAAACTTAGAGGGTTTGACTACAAACATTCCAGACATGCCTCTTGGAGAGGTCCCGCGACGTTATCAGTGTCATACGGTGGGGGTGTTTGAGTCAGTTGGCCGACTGCTTCGTAGGGTTGCATGGGTAGTCATGTGTTACCGTGAACGTCACCCATGACATCACTTTGTAGAAGCTATGAGCTTCAGATTTTGAAATTTTGGTCCTTGGATAGAACTTTTTTTATCGTTATATATACATATGGCTTCTACCGACTTATCTTGTGTTGTGTGATACTTGTGATGTGATTGATTTATAAATGACCCAAATGTCTATCTAATACATAGTTAGCTAATGCATCAGTTAATGTATTTAGACATCTAGGAATATGCTGATACTCAATATAATCAAAATAACGTTCCAAAAGGCGAATTTGCAAGTATACCCATAACAAAGTAGGACTTCGAATAGCATAGACATTACTTAACTATAGTACTAAGAGCTACAAATCGAGTTGCACAACCAAGTGACGAATACCAAATGAGATAACATCAATGAACAATTCGATAACAGCGCTATACTCTGCAATATTGTTGGTCACACGGCCGAGGCACACACCTCGTAGAGTGATAAGTTCGTTTGTAGGGGCGTAAATTGCCCACACAACAAAAGCAAGGTTTTGAGTACTACGGCTAATGCCATCAGCGAAGCCAATGTGGGGTAGCAAAGACTCCAACATTTGAAAATCAAACACAATGTCACATAAGGGCAGAGACCAGATAACGAAAAAAGCATACTATAGTAACACACAAGAAGTATGATATAATAAAATACAAGTACTCGTGCACAGGTGATCTTATGCATAGTACTTCTTTAAGTACAACCCATTTATGGGTTCACTCAAAGGGATACCGTCATAATATACTAACTCGTAAGATCCTTTCTCCAAAACTCGACTAACGATATAAGGACCTCACCACATGGCTTCAAATTTTCCAGCTCCTAGCATATCTCGATCTTGTTCGTAGAGGAGAACCAAATCTTCTTCGGAGAAAACGTGAGGCTTGACATGTTTGTCGTATTGGGCCTTGACACATTTCTTCTGGGATTCTATTACTAGAGTAGCATCGCGTTGAGTTTCATCTAATCGCATGAAATACAATATACGTTCTTCCTCGACAAAAGTGTTTGGTAGGAGTTCAACGACTAGTTTTAAGGAGGGTATCTCACATTCAATCGGGAGGATGGATTCTAGACCATAGACTAACTGGAAAGGTGTAAACCCAGTAACGGACTTAATGGATGTCCTGTAATCCCACAATGTTGAAAACAACATTGTGTGCCAACTTATTTTGTGAATCCCTATCATTCGTCGAAGCATGGTTATGAGAACTTTATTAATCGCTTCGACTTGGCCCTTGGCTTGTGGGTAATAGGGCATTGAGTTTTCATGGCGAAGACCCAACTTTTCAGTGAGTTCAGACATCACGAAGTTTCTAAAGTGGCTACCATGATTGGTGACGATAGCTTGAGGAACACCAAAATGAGCTATGATGTGATTGAAAATGAATAATGTTGCGGTCTTTCCAGTATTGTCAAATGTCGGCATCGCCTCGGCCCATTTCGTAAAATAATCTATGGCTACAATAATGTGTCCATGCCCCCAGGCTGAGTGGGGGTGAAATGTCATGAAATCGATGCCCCATTTCACAAAGGGACCAATGGAGACCATAGGGTGAAGAGGAGCGGGATGTGACCGTATCTTATGATTATAGGTCTGGCAAGCATGGCATTTTTGGACGATGATTATGCAATCGTTAAATAAAGAAGGCCAAAAATACCCTGCTCGTAAGATCTTCTGGGCAGTAGCATACCCGGACATATGACCACCACAGGCTCCAGAATAGCAGTCATTTAAGGCTTTCTCAGCTTCATCGAACGTGAGGCAGCGTCAAAAAACTGAGTCAATCCCACGACGATAAAGAGTATCCCCGAGGATAATATATTGACGGGCTTGGTAGCCTATTCAACGTCGGTCAGTACTAGACAAATTGGGCTGGAAAGTCTGGGTTTGGAGATATATGATGATATTGCCATACCAAAGATCATCGAAACTAATTGGGAAAAGGGATTCATCAGGTAATGAATCGGCTGCTACATNTTCCATACCAAAGATCATCGAAACTAATTGGGAAAAGAGATTCATCAGGTAATGAATCGGCTGCTACATTTTCCGTTTCAGAGTAGGGAAAGTCGCATATCAACTTGGAAAACACTAAGGACTTCTTGAAATTAGCTCATTTGAATTCTAAGTCAAACTCCTGGAGTATCACGATCCATTTGGAGTATTTTCCCCCTAACAATTGATGCATGAGAATGTGTTGCATAGGGTTGTAGTTAGAAATTACCGTAGTCTTGCGAGAGAGGATATAGTGCCGGAAACGTTCAACTTCTTGGACAGTTGTCGAGGCCAGTTTTTCGACATGTAAATACTTGGTTTCAGTAGGCATTATACTTTGACTCAAGTAATAGATAACATGTTCATCATGAGAATCATCCTCTTGGATGAGAACCATAGCGATGGTGTTCTGAGGCTGCGAGGTAGAGGAAACAATTATGACTGTAATCGGGGGGGAAGAGAAGTGGAGCATGTATCAGGGACAGTTTCAAAGCTTCGAAGGCTTTGTTTGTGATGGTATCCCATACGAGCTCAGACCCCTTTTTGAGTAGTCGCGTAAATCTAAGAGTTATCTCGGCATAGTTCGGGATGAAACGACGAAGAAAGTTTGCTTTCCCTTGCAAACTTTGCAATTGGCAAAGTGTAGAAGGAGGAGGGAGATTAAGGATCACCTCGACCCTTAAAGGATCTACCCTGATCCCTTGACGTGAAACAATAAATCCTAGAAGTTGGCCAGATTCTACGCAGAAAACGCATTTGTGAGGATTCAAGCGTATATGGTAAAACCGACAGCGGAGGAAAATGGCTCAGAGGTGGATTGGATGATTGAACCAGCGCATGGAATGAGCAGGTAAGTCATCAAGATATGGTTGCATGATGTGCTTGATATCATGGAAGGCATAAGACATAGCGCACTAAAAAGTTGCACCACCGTTCTTTAGACCAAAAGGAAGTTTCTGATAGGCAAAAGTGCCCCAAGGACAAATGAAAGTGGTTTTGTGTTGATCCTCGGGAACAATATTGATTTGATTATATCCGTATAAACCATCCATTAGAGAGAATATTTCACTTCTAGCACAATCATCGACAATCTGATCGACGAAGGGGGTAGGAAAGTTGTCTTTAGGACAAGCTTTGTTAATATCCCTATAATCAATGCATACACGGATTATGCTTTGTTTCTTGTCGATCGGGACAAGATTGGAAACCCAGTCAGTGAGGGACACCGGGTAAATAAAGCTGGCTTTGAGAAGTTTCTCAACTTCAAGCTTGATAGCAACTGCTTTACGTGGATGAACTGGACGAAGGCATTGCAGGATAGTTTTAGCGTCTGGGTATGTCTTGATCTCATGTATCACAATGTCAAGGTCGATACCCGGCATTTCTTCATAGATCCAAGCGAAGACATCACGAAATTCTTTGAAAAGTGACTTGTAGGTGATGACTTCATCAGGGAAACACGAAGCTCCGATATGCACATTTTCGACAATTCCAGGTTTGATGGATATGTCGAGGGGAATAGTGGGTGAGATATTGCTTAAGTTCCCTTGGGAAAACACATCGTGTGTGGACTTGGGAATGGTTGAAATGATGACAACGGTTGACGGAGTCAAGATCCATTGGTAGCTCTCGATGGTGTGTTGCTCCAGGAAGAGGATGGAATGGTGATGTCCATCGTTCCAAGGGGTGTCTTCCATGACAGACATAATCATCTCGTCCGTGGGAAAAATGACGCGGAAAGGATCTGGAGATAACTCACCAAGAGAGGGGGTATAAGGGGTTGCTGATTGAATGGCCTGATAGGAATATTCGATCGGACTCAAAGGCATTACATCCTCGTAATGAAGATGATCGTCGGGGTCAAGTACCATCCATGGGTCATGAGACACAGGGGTTCCATGAATCTAGGTGGAGATCATGTTGATTTAAGCGATAGACGAGTGTGGAACATCGGGTGGTGGAATGGGGAAGGTACCCATTAACGAAGAGTCTTTGAGAAGACCTACACCAACGTTGTCGTAACCTGGTGGGGTTTTAGCGATGAACGGTATGTTGCCAGTATGCGTATCTGAGTTAAAGAAGGCTAATTGGTTGACAATGATTACCTTTCCTTGATGTGGGAAATGTACAAAATGAAAAAGAGTCGACACAACTATGCGCATGGAATCGATCCAGCTACGACCAAGCAGAAGATTATAATCGAGAGGAGCGTCAAAGACTTCCACTTCGACTTGGACCGTTTTTCCTTCTAGCATGATTGGCAATGAAAGAAGGACACTGTAATGCTTAAAACCAGAGCCATTGAAGGCTTTGAGTGTGTTATCAAATTCATTCAAAGAGGGAGAGCCGATGGCTTTCCAGTAGGTAATAGACATGACACACATCGAGGCACCCTCGTCGATAACGGTTCTACAAATGTTTTTGTTGGAGACAATCACTTGGATTTGGAATGTGAGTTGAGGGGGTAACCTTGGAATGTGATCTTCCAAGTCAAAAATTATTAAATTCGTATCTGTCAGGTCGATTCCATCGATAGCTTTCACCAATGACTTCCGTTGTATGGGAAAACTTTGAAGGACTTCGAGGGCTGACATCGCGGAGGTTCTTGGGCCAGATCTTCAACAATGTTGTAGTTCTGGACAACACGAGCNATGATTGGCAATGAAAGAAGGACACTGTAATGCTTAAAACCAGAGCCATTGAAGGCTTTGAGTGTGTTATCAAATTCATTCAAAGAGGGAGAGCCGATGGCTTTCCAGCAGGTAATAGACATGACACACATCGAGGCACCCTCGTCGATAACGGTTCTACAAATGTTTTTGTTGGAGACAATCACTTGGATTTGGAATGTGAGTTGAGGGGGTAACCTTGGAATGTGATCTTCCAAGTCAAAAATTATTAAATTCGTATCTATCAGGTTGATTCCATCGATAGCTTTCACCAATGACTTTCGTTGTATGGGAAAACTTTGAAGGACTTCGAGGGCTGACATCGCGGAGGTTCTTGGGCCAGATCTTCAACAATGTTGTAGTTCTGGACAACACGAGCATGACGATTGAAAGATGATTTCCGAACGACGCCCTTTGGAGGGGGGAAAAGAACTATGTCAAGGCTCAGTCGTTCAATATGAAGAGGACCGTTGGTAGGTGGAGTCGTGGGAGATGGTTGGACCAATGAAGGAGGTATATCATCAACCTTCTCTTTAGAGAGAGAATAATCTTTGGCTCGAGTGGTAAGTACGATGTCATTCTTCTTTGAATCGCTAGTACACATTAAGACATAGGACGTAGTATAAGGGGAAGGTTGTTCATGAATGAACAACTGGGCCTATTGTTGAGAGGGGAAGGGTTGGGAAAAAATGGCTGGAGTGGGTGGTTTCAGGGCCCCTTGAAGGAACTTAGTAACCTCAGTGCATCACGGACAATCCTTTGTGTAGTGATCATCACCACATATAAGACAAGGGTATCAGGGTTTGCGCTTATCCCTATCATCAACAGGTGGAGTTTTAGTTTTCTCTGCTTGTGAAGTATTTTTGTCCTCCTTATTCTTACCCTTTCCCTTTATGAATTTGTTTTTACCGGCTGGGATAGATTGAACCGCATTTACCTCAGAAGTCTTGCCGGTGGGAGGGGTAGGAGATTGATCATTTTGAACATTAGAAGAAGCAATTTTGGGTTTGTTGCTCGAGGTGGAATGTGGTTGGGCATGGAAAGTGCCAATCACACCGTCAACTACATGAGAAGCAGCTGGAGTAGTTGGAGTGGCGGAAGTGGAAGGACGAGGTGCATTAGAGAGTAAGTCGTAAAGAGTACCCATTTGTGATTAAACGAGGTCAAGGTATTGAGCACGACTTATGGCCTGTTCTTTCATGAAAACTCCACCCATGGCGTTGTCACAATTGATGTCATTCACAAATGATTTTGTGAACCATTCTGCCAGCAACTGATCGGGAAGTTCAAGTTTGATGAGACATCATCTCCGTCGCCACTCATGAATGTGATCAGATATATGAGTGGCTTTGTTTTGTTTGAAATAACTCAAAATCTCAGTCCCTATTTCATAATGGATCCGTAACTAGTAGTGGATGAGGAAAGCCATAGCTAGGGTGTTGAAGTCAGTGAAGAAGCCTCATGGTAATTCTATATACCACTTCGCGGCAGAACCTGTGAGAGTTCTTTGAAAAAGACGTAAATGAATAGAGTCATCCATCAAGGATTTGGATGAGCACCAGAGGTGAAAAGTCATCACGTGATTTTTTGTGTCCTCTCCCGCTTTTCCATTGAATTTAGGGATGTCAGATGGTAACTTGGCTAGTATAGTGGGCCATTGGGGAGAGTAACGGATTGGAACATTTAAAATACTTGACAGATCCAGGAGGTCCAAAGTGGCCAAGAAGGGTAACTGTCTATTCACATGTGGGTATTGGTGGCTTTGGGGAGGGAGTCTTGTTGGCAAACTAGTGGGACCATAAGCAGTTTGCATATAATGCGAAGACCCAGGCAGATTCGGTGATTGTTGTAGAGGAAAGTAGCTCATGGAATTGTATCCTTGAACTGGGACGTGAGTTTGAGCATTCGAGCCCCAAATAGGATTGGATGTACCTAGATATGGTTGGCCTATACTTGGGGGTATAACGGATGTAGCTGGAAGCTGTTTTCCCCCAGTCGATTGAGGATTATGTTGTATCAGATGGTTCCAATACTAGGCCAAGGATGGAGGTATGTTTTGTCCATAGGGTGGGGTCGGTGGGGGTTGTCCTCCAATCGAGGTTTGAGTTCCAATTGGGGGTTGTGTTCCAATTGGGATTTGTGTTCCAATAGGAATTTTCCCTACAAGGGGGGGTTGAGTCAAACCTCCTTGGTGAAATTTTTCACCAACAGGAATCTGGTAATTTGGTGTGAATGATGGAATGGTGCCACTAGGATTGGTGCCACCGATAGAGGATGGAAAAGGTCCTCTGAAAGGGGGTTGAGGAAGTGTCAGAATGAAGCTGGGAGGAGAGTTCCCAGAAGAAGAGGGACCACCAGGAGTTTCGGATGGAGTTTGTGTGGGAGTAGGAATAGAAGCATTCAACGCATGATATCTGGGTAGAAGTGTCGGGGTGACACTGGGCGAGAGCGGTGTGCCAATGGGGGCTTGACTAGCCATTGTAATCCTGGTGTGAATACTCATAGTATCTGTGTAATGGACCATTTCTAAAAGGAGGGTCAAGATGTGGTCAGCTCGCGGAGCTTCTGTACCAGGAAAATAATAAGCAGTAGTAAAAGGTACTGTGTCTGGGTCAGAGGTTTCGGGGAACGCAGGTGAGATGGTGATTTCAATGCCTGCTCCTGAGCCAAAGAGATCCCATCTAAAAACGCTAGTAGACCAAAAAGGATCTTGGCC
>JASDQU010406196.1:0-10643 GCA_032191745.1 Picea mariana
ACTTGGCTCTACAAGTTGACCTTCTCCTCTTGTGAGTTTCAACCTTGTGAGCATCAGAAAACAAAACACTTGCAAATAATCAAGCCTTCAAAAACCTAAGCTCTGATACCAACTTGATCTAAAAATGATAAAGGCTTGTATTCTTGAAAATATTTGCAAGTTTTAATTCAAGTGTACTTATGCAAATGGATCAATTTGCAAACACAACTTTTATAGAAATTACACATTCAATATGCATATAATCAGCAGCAAATAACAGTGAACAGAAAACACATAACACATCAAATTATAAAGGAGTGCACCCCTCTCTTGGGCTACATCTTCTGGTCCAGCTTTCCAATGGATCTTTTGTATTATTTGCTCAAAGTGCTAAAATATGTGGTTTACAATGCTCAAAATGCCAAATAGATGGCTCCAATGGCTTCAAAACGTCCAAAAACCCCTAGCTGGGCTTTTTTGGCACTTGATTTGGCCAAACATTGAAGAAGATAGGCTTCCTGGAAGTTCCCATTCAAACTTGTTGTCTTTGGATCGCCAAAATGCACCCCCGCATCCTCAACCTAGCCTCTGCGCTCATATTTGTGTTAAAACCTAGCACCGGGCGCAACCGCAAAACGGTGCAAACTATAGGACGGTTAGGGCGCGCCTAGCCCCTAACCGCCAAAACCACGGACATATGGGTCACCATGTGACCGCGCGCACATACAAAAAGGGGCCAAGGTTTTAAAACATATGGTAACAGGGTCGGAATGCGTGCACGCTAGTGGTTATATGGTATATATATATATATATATGACCGGGGGCAGGGGCTTAGCCCCGGCCCGGACCGCACCCCAAATCACAACATTTGAAATTCAAATAAATTAAATCCTATATATATGTTAAGAACCATAGGTGGGCGCGTCGGTTGGGCGGCCCTTCCCAAAGTTCTTCCCCTTGCCCGGAGGTCGTGGGGTTGAGTCCTACCGACTACATAAGTTTTAAACCATTGTCCAGGTGACACGTGGCGACCATTGATTGGGCCACGTGTCACCATTCCATTCACCACAAACATGCCACATGTCGAATGCCAATTCGTCCACATGAATTCCAGCCAACACTTGCCACGTGTCGTACAGCCTTGCCACGTCAGCATCCGTACGGAGTGTATAGTCAGCACACATTTTTTCGGCATGTTTGATGATTTGAACAAAATGCGATATCTCTCTCATCCGACGTCCGTTTGAACCCAAACGAGTTGTGTTGGGTTCGTGACGACGAGGCCTATGCACCCATTCAATTTGAGGTGATTCCGAGCACTTTGAATTTTGAGAAAAATTTGATCCCCTGGATCACAATCACACAAAGGATGAATTGAAATTAAAATGTAAGTAAGCTAAAAATGCAATTAACTAAATCCTAATTACTATGCAAATTAAATAATAAACAAAACCAACACATACCAGGTTGAGGGGACCCTACCTCACCTAGCATGTGTGGCTAGAGAGGCTTACAGAACCAAGGTGTAATCACGCTCAATGACTCATAACATCAACACTTCCTTATTCAATTCAAATTCAAAAATTTACAACACCTTTCTTATGGATCCAAATCTCTCCATATGAGAACATACTAACATAATGATGATAATCATTATTTTTTTTCTCTCCCTCAGTCTCATGAGGATTATTTATACATGAAGAATCATTGAGGAGTGGATGCGACCGAATCCCAAAGCTCTGATTTCAAAATTTACAATTTTAGATAAAATCCTCAAAAATCTGGGTTTTATTGCAATTTGGGTATATTCGAGTTAGGCCCCCACCCATATCTTCCAAAAAAATTCTAATTTTGAAACACTGCCTGCATCATACTCAATTTTCCATATTCTAGACAAAACCCATTTCGTAGAATTTCTAGATCTGATGCCACCTGCACAGAAATCGAGGCGCAAGTTGGCAGTTTGAGAGTTTTGCTAATTTTTTCAAAATCATTCCCCCTGAGCTGGAGGTCCACACGTGCAAGTTGGGTGAATTTTGACTCATGCTTCCACATGAAAACATCATTCTGGACAAAACCCATGTCTCTGATTTTCCTCTAGAAGCTTTCCAAAATTTGAATTATTTCTAGTACAAGATTAGCACAGTTGGTACTGGATTAGAATAGTTAGTACCATAATCTTGTAGGCAGTGGTTTAGTACCAGATGAACATAGTCACGACTATGGGTACCAGACCAATGCGATGGTAGTAATGGATGGAGCTAGTACCGGAATAGGCGCAATCTGGTACCGTATGAAGCTAGTATTGGAAGAGGCAGAGAGTTGGTACTGGATGAACGCAAAGGTAGTACCGGATCACTGCAGAGTATTGGATGACATGGAGTGTGGGTATTGGATGACTGTGCAGGTACCGGTTGACTGTAGAACCTTCTGGTACCGGATGACTTGGAGTATCGAATGACCTGCAATGCGGGTACTGAAACAGGAACAATACAGGTACCGGAACATGGACAGTGCATATACCGGAACCTGAAAAGTACAAAACATGTTGCTTGGACATAGAAACATAGGATTAAACCATCATTGAAAAAACTATTGTATAATCATCCTTTTAATCACTAAAAATATGGAAAATTATGTATTAACCACATAGGATGAATAACAATAGATAATGGAGGTTTATGGTGTAATTAACGATATATTATTGACAAAATGCAGGGAGAAGGTGTAATGATGAGTGTATTTGTATGGCGAAAAGTATGACAAAACTTGAGCTCAACACACACCCAAACCCAAGTATTTGCATGTCCTCGTGCAAACAAGGTGAAGAACTTATGATACTCTGCTTATAGATTTATGTGACATTGTTTCTTTTGTGTATAAGGTGTTAGTTCTTGTGGAATGACACTTTGGAAACTATCACGAATTGATTTCAAACAGAGAAACAAAATTATCATAAAAATGGAGGACAAGCAGTGGATGAGGTATCAAAGTGATGGTGAATGGTGTGCATATGGAGAATGGTTTATAAAATATTGGTGATGGTGGCTGTATGAACTTGGACATCAATTTTAAGACAAATATTTACTTTGTGGTTCTTTGTTTGGATAGGCAACAATGACTTCATCTTCTTTGAGATGGCTTAAGAATGCTTTATGATGTACAGAGAGAAGACACTATAGATGTTTCTTTGTATTTGTATACCACATCTTTCCTTTTCATTGTTTGGTCTTATCATCAAAGTATATTGTTCATTATGAAAAATGGAGTGAAGATGGAGGGTTTACTGAGTAGTTGTGATAATTCATAGTGGAGTGGGTAATAGTGGTTATGCATCATGTTTTACAAGTTAGTAGGAAATTAAAAGGATTTGTACCAGTTTTACCTCAAGTTACCCTTTCTTTGAATTATATTGCATGTTGAAGTGTAAACGATGCAAAATAGGACGAAATGTCTGCAAAACCATGATGTAGACTGCTGAAATTTGAAGATGAAGTGGAGTAAGGCTATGAATTGATGGATATCTAGGAGAGAGAATTGATGAATGTTGATCTACTGAGATTTCGCATGTCTCTCTCTCCCCCAAACCCGATGGTTTGCATGTCCTCATGCAAACTCTCATTAGCACATAAAATTTCTGCAAGCTGAAAAAGGACTATGTGGAACCGGTGCATGTTGACTGAAGGAGAGAAATGAAGTATGCCAGAGTTGAGAGCTACTGAAAATATCCTGCAAAAATTACCCTCGAAAAATATTTAAATTTTTGTATTGTTGGTACAGGAACCTACTGGTTTCTGTACCCGCAGTACCGAAACATAAAAATATAAAAGAACTTAAACCAATATTGTTATTATGAGAGAAGAAATATACATTGATGTCATGCTTAAAGAAATAACCAAAACTTAAACTTCATTCATGCTTACAAATTTGGAAATGAAATTTATTTTAAAATATTACAAGCATAAAGGAAATTTCTAAATTACTTATTACATACGATTTCATCAATCATTAACAGTTGTATGCTCAAGAAACCATGTGAATTATGATGGGGGATTTTTCCTCTCATCCTTGAACAAGAAAACATGACAAGATAAGTGGTCTTTGATAAATGAGAAACTGATAGGAAACCAGTCATCCCTGTTTAATTTCTCAAAGAATCTTTGACATTCAAGTGATATTGATAAAGTTTGCATTCGAGTTTATTAGACTCCTACACTTATGGGTCCCACCTCTAGGACAATGACATCATAGGTATGAATGACGGGGTCTTAAGACCATCTTACGAACATTCTCAAATGGCAATTAGATGAGGTTCATTAGCCTTTTGTTCAAACATGCATGCTTCTTCTTAACGATTTACACAAGTATATTGTTCATACGGACAAATATAGATTAGGCATAATGAAAGACATCAAAATCAGAACCCATTGCCAGCAAGCATGTTCAGTACTCCGATGGGGTAATTTTGACATCTAAGAAATATCCTTCCTAGGCAGAATGCCCCATTTCCCACGAATCTGTTCAGTACCCTGATGGGTTTTCCTAGTTATACCACAGGCTGGTACCCACTGCCAGCAGACCTGTTCAGTATCCCGACGGGTTAGCCTCTTACACCCATTTTCCATCAAAGGCTCTTCTCCCAATATTTACCCTTAAGATAAAATTTATAGATTGCTTTCACATGGGTGAATGGGGGAGCGTCTTTGAAAACCTTTTTACAGGATGGGATGGTATTGAGTTTGGAAGATATTTTATAGATTACCCATAAAATATTGTTTGTATGAAAAATAGACTTATGTATGGATATTAGTCAAAATACATATCATGGTCAAACTTACTTAATGTGTGGTGGATGAGGCCATGAGATAATGACCTAAAGGTGCCTCTAGTCCCCAATTTCATATTCTCCATATAAGATTGTGTTCCCTCACAAGTAGAAATTTCATTCACTCTCCTGCTACTATTTGATAAGAATGCTTGAATAACAAGTTTTGATAGAAAACTACGATGTACAAGTTACCTATGGGAATCATTATGCAGACCTTAAAGATTTTGTAAATCCCCATAATATTTTAAAGATTAGGCTTATGAGCAATTGTTATTATTAATAATCCTAAATCTATATGTAATAATAAGAAGAAATATCTTAAGTTCTTTTGGTTTTGATGTTATATCACCAATATTATCTTCATCTCATTTCATTTATTTGAAAAGAAACACAAAAGATGTTGCATTTATTTAAAACTAGGTTAACAAACATGCAACTTTTACTCTATCCTACCTAAGAACAAGAAATTATATTTCACGTGTAAGAATATTTCCAAGGTAACCATGTGCGTAACGGGTGTAGAAACACATTCATACTCAGGTTTGAAAGATAAGCTTTAATTTATACCAAAGTACAAAGAACCAGCTGCTTTGATGATGATGTGAATAGTTGTTGAAGAAGAGAGTGGTGGTTCAATCTGGTTGTCGTCTGGAACCATTGTTCGATATATTCATGATGTTCTTGGTTCACTTCCTCATTTAGACCACTCTGTATGTCTCCCTCTGTCATGCCAAGAAGATCATACTCTTTTGAATAACTGGTCTCGTCGGTGCATGGAGGATCTTTAGAAAGGCATATCAAAAACTCCTTGATCTCAGGTTCTATTGGTGGCTCTTCATCAAATTTGGTCCATGATTCTTTGGTCTCCTTGATAGGTTGGAAAAGGGAATCAAAGGAGACTTATAGATCTTCTTGTGGATGCGGAGCGATGTTTAAGTTCTTAACTACTGTCAAGATTTGTTCTTCCTGAGAGGTCGAGATTGAGATACCCGCTGCTGCTAGGATTTGAGAGAGTTCTGTTAAACTCTTGATCATATTTGAATTCTTGTTTCTGGTTGATGTGTCATGTTTCACACATGGATTAGTGTAGAGGGGAGGGGGATTCTTAAAGTGCCCCAAAAAAAATTGTTTTTAATTTTTTAAATCCTAAGGAAATAAAAAGAAGCAAACCAAATTAAAATGTAAACAAACCAATTATATACTTGAAGCACCACAGTGCTAATAGGACCCTGTTGTCACCAATTTATCTATTCACACAAGTTAGCTTCTCTTCTCATATATATAAAAAATGGCTAATGTTAATAAAACATAAATTCTAACTACTAAAAGGAAGAGGACAACCTAACTTTGGAGTAACCCCACTAAAGTGGATGTGTGGGCTCTTCCCTCGCGTCTTATCGTCTTCTCTCCACCCTTAGGTCATCCTTAAAATCACACCACACTTGCATGAAAAGAAACACACTTGCATGAAAGGAACACTCAAGGCTTTGGAGAAATAAAAGAAACCTACCTATGCTCTAATCCCTTTAGCACCTCCCCGGCAACGGCACCAAAATATTGGTGCTAAATATATGCACTATTAATTCCCACATTTAATTATCAATCGGGGATCGTAAGCTTCGAGGTGCAGGCACATGAAACACAGGATTAGAGCCTAGTCTAGCCTAATCTAAAGCCGACAAAACAATCTTCAAACCCACACTGCAGGAAATTAACACTAAGGATTCATCACTGGGACGTAGGAATACTTAGTGCTATAAAGGATTAGATCACAGTCTTTCAGGCACTCGGGGTGATGTTCGTGTGATTAATCGTGGGTAGCTTACTTAAGTTTCTTGTCCTTCAATGGATTCCAATAGTGGTTATCTAAGCTACAAGAAAACTAAATCAAAGAAAACTAGATTAAAAGATTATGAAGACAATCTGAAAATGACTTGTAAACAAATGAAACTAAAACTCCAAGACAATTCTTCAAATGGATACAACAACAATGATGAAATCTACCTAACGGAATAATGGATCTACCGAATGAATGAAAATATGTAACAATGATCTATATGAAGACGAATAGATGGAAGGAAATGCACTCTATGTTTTTTTGTGTTCAATGGATTGCAAATGTGATAAAATCTTCTGATTAATTCCAAGAATAGAATTTTAGAGTGAAAGTAGAGGAATATAAAAAGAATGGTTTTAACTCTTTGTGTGTTATATATTATTGGACTAATGAGAACAATTCACAAAGAATTATTGAGAGCTAGAATGGAAATGATCTACCTCTGTAACCAATCTCGAAACAACTCAAATCTGGGTGCAATTGATTAGAGAGGGTTTATGTTTATGGATGTAATGTTGGGTATGATGAAATTGAGTTCTTGTGAATGTAATTTTATGTATGGTTTAATATATTTGTATGAAGAAAATGGAGGCATGTTTATGAGAGAGAATGGCAATGGGATAGCAGTGAATTGGAAGAGGGAATCATGGTCAAAGTTTAGTGAGTTTGGAAAAATGACATGGTTGTAAGTTGCAATGATGATTTGGGAAATGCAATCAAAAGAAACAGAATATTTAGAACAGATATATGAAACCTGATGTGAAGGTACGTGGAGACATAATTTGGGGTGGTCTTGAACTTGTACTCATACTCTGAAATCAAATTGCACATACTGCTAGAAATAAGTGTGTTAGAACCTAATAAACATAAAACAGAGCAGCAAAAGAAGGAAGTGATAAATACAATGGGAGAGATGGAACATTATTGCATACACTTGAAGAATCAATCATGAATATTTAATGAACATGGATTCATAAAACTAAATCAAATTGCAATCACACAAAGGATGAATTGAAATTAAAATGTAAGTAAGCTAAAAATGCAATTAACTAAATCCTAATTACTATGCAAATTAAATAATAAACAAAACCAACACATACCAGGTTGAGGGGGCCCTACCTCACCTAGCATGTGTGGCTAGAAAGGCTTACAGAACCAAGGAGTAATCATGCTCAATGACTCATAACATCAACACTTCCTTATTCAATTCAAATTCAGAAATTTACAACACCTTTCTTATGGATCCAAATCTCTCCATATGAAAAAATACTAACATAATGATGATAATCATTCTTTTTTTTTCTCCCTCAATATCATGAGGCTTATTTATACATGAAGAATCATTGAGGAGTGGATGGGACCAAATCCCAAAGCTCTGATTTCAAAATTTACAATTTTAGATAAAATCCTTAAAAATCTGGGTTTTATTGCAATTTGGGCAGATTCGAGCTAGGCCCCCACCCATATATTCCAAACCAATTCTAATTTTTAAACACTACCCGCGCCTTACTCAATTTTCCATATTCTAGACAAAACCCATTTAGTATAATTTCTAGATCTGATGCCACATACATGGAAATCGAGGCGCAAGTTGGCAGTTTGAGATTTTTGCTAATTTTTGCAGAATCATTCCGCCTGAGTTGGAGGTCCACACGTGCGAGATGGGTGAATTCTGACTCACTTTTCTACATGAAAACATTGTTCTGGACAAAACCTATGTCCCCGATTTTCCTCTAGAATCTTTTCAAAATTTCGAATTATTTATAATACCGGATTAGCACAGTTGGTACCGGAATAGAAAAGTTAGTACCAGAATCTTGTAGGCAGGGGTTTAGTACTGGATGAACACAGTCACGACTATGGGTATTGGACCAATGCGATGGTAGTACTAGATGGAGCTAGTACTAGAATAGGCGCAATCTGGTACCGGGTGAAGCTGGTATCGAAAGAGGCAGAGAGTTGGTACCAGATGAACGCAAACATAGTATCGGATCACTGTAGAGTATTGGATGACATGGAGTGTGGGTACCGGATGACTGTGCAGGTACCGATTGACTCTAGAACCTTCTGGTACCGGATGACTTGGAGTATCGGATGACCTGCAATGCGGGTACCGGAACATGGATAGTGCATATACCGAAACCTGAACAGTACAGAACATGTTGCTTGGACATAGAAACATAGGATTAGACCATCATCGACAAAACTATTGTATAATCATCCTTTTAATCACTAAAAATATGGAAAATTATGTATTAACCACATAGGATGAATAACAAGAGATAATGGAGGTTTATGGTGTAATTAGTGATATATTATTGAGGAAATGCAGGGAGAAGGTGTAATGATGAGTGTATTTGTATGGCGAAAAGTATGACAAAACTGGAGCTCAAAAATCATTATATAAAGGTTCTTTCAATAACAATTTGAATGTACCCATTTTGTATGGAGCTCTTCAATCCAAATCGGTCTCTAATATACCTAATACGGTTATTGATTATGTTACAACTATGGCATTAAAGTATCCTAATATTACTTGACTTGTTTTTAAAATTGTTGAGAGCGTCTTGGTTAAATGTGTAATAGGGTTTGGAATTTTAGATGGTCAAACTAACATACCATGAAAAATGGAACCACCTTTAATTTCTCATGGTATAGTTGTAACTCCATTCTTTTATTTTCCTTTGCACTAACAGGTTTATTAAAAAACATCTATGTTATCTAAAAGAGGATGAAATAATGTTGCATCTCTACATGGTATAGGGAAAAAATGGTGCACATAACTCGATTTCCTTGACCTTCTATGAGGCCTCACCCCCTTATTTATTTTGTTTGTTCTCCACCATGTACACAACATGTCATGTCCTTGGATATGGTTTTGGTTTGTTTTCTTCCTTTGACTATTGCATGAGAAACATCTACAATGTAAAATCATATGCTTACACCATTCCAAAACTTAGTCAAATGGTAGAAGAAGTTATACACATCAAAATATTTAGAACTAAAGTTAGTCTCCAAAAAAGCTTGGCCAACAGTGGCTTCTCATTCATTAATTTTATAAAAGAGAACAAAACTACAAAAGCAGAAATCCCCTTCCTCTATTAAATTTATCTTATTTACACAATATAAGAAGAGACAGATTCATCATTTTGGATCCTCTTGATGGCAATATATTCCCCTTCCTTGGGTGCTAGGTTCTCCATTCAACTATCTTTTTTTTGTGCCACTAGGGGGTTTTATTCCTTTATTAGTTCTAAATCCTTATTTGATGGCTTGTTTCCCTCCTTGGTCATTCAATTTCTTTGTTCATGTATTATTTTGTGCCACCTAGGTGATTTGATCACATTTGTCGATTCAAACTTCCTTCTTTTTTAATTGTTTGGGTCTATTTCTTGGTCATTTAATGTTCTTTGAAGTCATGTAAGTTCCATGTATGTTAGTGCACAAAGAACAAATTGTATGGGTGAACTTTAATATCAAATCAATTACTCCATCAAACCTTTCCACAATTTTAATTACACTTTACTTTTCGGGAGGGAGGTCCCAATTTGGAAATAGGGGTCAGTTTCCAAATTGAGCTAAGCGACTAGGTAACTAGGTGAAGGGAGGTCTTGATTTGAGAATTGGGGCTGATTTTTCAGATTAGGCCCAAAAAGGTTTTGGCATGGCATAATTAAGTTTGAAAGGAAATAAAATATCAATCAACAAAATTTAAAGTTAAAAGAGTTCTAACAGGGGGTGGGAGGGAATCAAATAGTTTGTAGATAATGATAAGGGGACCTGACTTGGAAATTGGACCTGATCTTAAAATTAGGCCATGTGTACACATAAGTTGGAGGAGGCAGGGCCTTATTTGGAAATCGGGAAAATAAAAATAGAAAATTAAATGAAAAGATGGTTTGATTTGTAGATCAGGGTCGATCACCCAATCAAGTTGATCATTATTCAAGGAAAGATTTCAAATTTTAGGAGGAGTGTTCATAATTTGAACACTAGTTC
>JASDQU010406198.1:0-10643 GCA_032191745.1 Picea mariana
TTCTGGGCTTGGATTTACAATTTTTACAAAATGGCACCTCGTGCCCAATATAAAAAATGACAACAAGTGACCTAACATGGAAAATAACCATATGATGGCCTATATACAAAATGACAGTAATTGGTCAATCATTGACCACTACCACCCTTGCCACCCTTAGGAGCATCCTAAAAATGTATCTTTCTTCTCTTGCTTGAGGACGCACCTCGAGTGGTTCTGGGCTTGGATGTGCTTCGTCGCTCTGGATATTGCACAAAGAAAAAACATTGTCATAAGTTTTTTTCCTCAATGAATTAAAAGATACAAAATAATACTTTGTAATTTAACCTAATACAACTCACGCCATATGCTATTAAAAATTGTGAGGGTGTTACCCTCCTCCGTGACCCCAATCTCTCAACGATGATACCCTGCGTCAGTTACAAGGATCAAATAAATAAAATCAAACAAATATTCATAAAATTAAATTCATGATACATAAAAAATGATCATCAACACATTATCTCAATGTGAATATCTTAGGCCTCAATGGATAGTCACTAGAAAGTGAGCGCTTGACCATACAACCTACTCTGAGTAAACCTCTACGATGGCAGCCTCGATTGATGGGTCTGATGGAAATGGTGGTTGGAGTGGGAGACATACGGGTGCATCCATTGTGGATGGATATGATGGAAGAGGTGGTGCAGAAGGGTGTCCTATGGGTGAATCCACTGATGATGCATGGAATAACAAAGATGTTGGGGGTGGGCAGCGATGGACCCTCACAGGTTGTGAAAGTGATTAGAAATCCCTTGGCCTGGAGTAATCTAACCCAAAAGAAGAGCCCAAGTTCCAAGGGAGTGTAGTAGTACTACAACTAGTGAATATGTCTACAGCCTGCATACATATTAATAATAGTGAACTATTAGTACCAAATAGTAAAATTAAAAAACATAAACACAAAAAAATTGAGATTTAAAATATATTTAACTCTACACATGATACATGTGATGCAAGTGACTTTTCCATCCCATATGGACATTCCCCAACATTTATTGGTCCCACATTCTATAGAAACACAAGAACATTAAAATTTTGAGGATGCCATAAAATTAAGAAATGACTATGGTGAATTTATCAAATGTGACACATACTTGTGTATGGTGTATTCCCAATGAGTAGGTTATATCTACTACTGCATCAATGGTGGAGATAGGAATTAATGCATCCATGGGCATAAGGTTTTTCTACATGTACGTAACAACTACAAAACAACATACAATAAAATATTGATATAACTAAACATAATACAAAATAAATATATAACGATTAAGAACATATTGATGGTTAAGATACTAACCTTCTCCATGAAGTTATGTTGTCCTTTGGCTTCCATAGGCCCATAGATTTGTTGGTTATCACTCTTTCTCTCTACTTCTTGGTTGACCCAGGTTCAGATCTAACAAGTCTCCAACAAAAACCTCTAAAACTATCAGCCCTCCTGGTAAACTAGAAGGCAACACAACACACATAATTTATTGCGCAGTCTCACCTAGGATAGTTATATGGGTGATTGCAATGCTTAGAGTATTGCAGTATAGGAAAGAGTGGGGATTTGGGATTTCATTTCATCTTCTTAGACCTAGATCTGTTTTTTCTTTCTATTATTCTTAATATTCCTTCCTTTGTTAAATATATGCATTCATTCTAACAGATCTAACATATAACAGTTCTCACAGAATTATCCACTCATCCATTCATATTCTAAATACTTACAGAAGGTTAACATGTAATCAATCCAAACACATAACACAAGTGTTACCATGGTTCACCCCCTCCTAGGCTACACCCACACAGATCTGGCTTCTATGCTCTTTTACTTAGATTTTTGTACTAGATGGCACCGTGTGCACTACAATTCCGATCATACAATTACAAAATAGGTTTCACAATCCTCTATGAGGTTGACTAGATCACACAAGGATCCTCAACCTATGATCTAACCCTCTAGGTATAGCTACTCAACTCTCCTACAACTCAACAGCTTACAAAATGGTCTCAGATCTTCTAGTAGTTTCCTTATCCAAACTGAACAAAACTAAGGAACAACAACCCCTGACCTAGACCTCCTAGGTACTTATTTATATTAATTTTCACTTTATCAGCCATTACAATCTCTTACAAAAACCCTAACCCTCACGTGGTTATGTTTTCCTACATGTGTGCCTTGCATTCTTTCCTCCTTTACATGTATGTTTTTCTCACCCGTGTTGTTTTTCCTTCCAGCTGTCATTTTCCAAATTTAAGATTTACTTTCCAAAAATTGGACTCTTCCTCAAAATCATCCTGCACCCAATAGGCCCCCAACACTGATATGTGGCTTATCCCGAGCCACCTAGGCAGTGTGTGCTCCCTCGAAAGCCTCTTCTAGGCTGTGCAACTTGTTTTCAAGTTCCCTCCCTCTTTCCTGGACCTGCACGGATTTTTCTATGAGCACCTCTAGTGCTTACGATGTGATCACCTCCTGTATCATTGTTGTGCACTCTATATGTTCTTGCGCCATGTTATTCTTCTCCTCCTCCAACTGTGTGATCATCTCTGCTACTTTATCTTGAATAGGTTCCATCTATGCCTATCTTTCATGTTTCTATGTATGTGTTGCTTTTAACTCTGCCTACAACTTCTTCATATCTTGCATTCCTTTCAGATGCTCCATGATACTCATTTTCTTCTACCTCTTCTTGAGGTCTTGGATTTCTATGATTAATTTTCATTCTTCCTAGTTCTACTGCTGGACCTACTACTACTGGACCTACTCGTCTTCCTCCAACACTATCCAAAGTTGTGTTGCTCTGTCAAAAAATCTTGTTGTTGCGCTGATTTGTCTTTCCATCTCATCGATTTTACTTGCAGCTTAATGTTTCCTATGCTCTTTCACTTCTGGGGGAGTCACAGAGTTGAGTTTTTCTTTTAATTCCTTGATCTCCTTCCTGTACTGATCAAGTTTCTGTGCGATGAGGTTGATCTTATCACCGCACTTATGTCTACTACTTGTGCATTGTCAGGGATGTGATTGTATGTCATTGTCAATCCTTGATCTATCTTGCATGCACTTTCTTTTTCCTCCTTGGTTTAGAGCTTGACCTGCTCTTCTACCAATTCTAAGGCTTCCTTGGCATTCTTCGTATGTTGTAATTATGTTGTGTTTGTTCTTGAATGTGAATTCACCTCCTGCGCGACACTAACCTGAAGCTTGTACAGTGCCTTGGTTAGTATCCTTTCCATTACCAACTCTACGTGCGCCATATCCTTCAATGGTGTCTAGGCTACAGTCGCATCCATATACAACATGTTGGATGTAATTTGGAATTTTGGTCTTGCCTGTGCTATAGCTTAGATGGTATATTTCTCGCTCAGCACGACCCTTGCCTCAACTTCTGTTTTTGTGGGGAAGGACTATGTTCCCCTTTCAGGCATGTGCACTACTCTTATCTGATCTAGGACTTGCCTGATGTTCTCCATATCATATTGAATTCGTCCTCTTTGGTGTTGGGCATCTTCGAACTCCTTGGTTTTGTGTTCCTGTACTTTCTCTACCACAAGGTCATCGTAATCCTCAGTAATCATGTCCTCTAGAAGTTGCTTGTGCACCTTGGACTTCTTGTGTGACCCACCTGAGTGTACGATTGGTCACTTGCATTGCCTTGTCTCCTATGGGGTGGATGTCGAGGGGGTTTCTTGTGTCATTGTATCCCCCTTTCCATATTCTCCTTATAGTGGGGAAATGTTCTTTTTTCCTGCCTATGCATATTTCTTCGGTGCACTCCCCTTCTTCTGTTGCACGGGCTTCTGACTTGGCTTCGAATTTTTCGGCGCAACATTATATCCTGTAGGTGTCTTAGATCCTCCTGTTTCTACCTCCTTTCATGTGGGAACTTCCTTAGTAATGACTGGGATCTTCCAGTGATCTTACCAATCATGCATTGCCATTTCTACATATTCTCCATTGATGCAGTATCGAAGTTGTAGCCATTATTTGGATGGATCCCTACACGCTTGTATCCACATAGTGTGGCACGTGGCTCTGAAATTTGCAATACCTTGGTATTGTGTGACAACCTCTAGAGTGATCCTCCACATGTTTGTTATACTTTCCTGAATATCTGTAAAGCGTCGTTCAAAGGTACTTGTGTTGCCACTTCTTCTTTTGGGGCCTGAAGTGCTCCCCATTGAGGTATACCGCATTGCATGGAAACGACCTATCCTATTGCAAAAACATAAATATGGTGGTTCCCTCCACCCAACTAATTCTATCAAGATCAATAGCCAAGAATAATGAAATTTTGTCCCCAAATCCTATGTGTCTTTGCAGTCATCAAGGAATAGGTTCAATAAATATAGGGCCCAACTTAGCATAGTGCCATTGGTGCACTGTATTGCACCTGAGATGACCCCGACATGGACTTCCTCCTTCCGACATTTTCTAAGCATCTTGCATGCCATAATCTTTGCGGCCATTCTTGTGGCTACGTCGGTGATTCTTTTTATAATTATACCATGTGAGCCCCTCTCTGTTGCATAAGTTTTATTCATCTCCTCGACAAGCACTTTCTCCTTTTTTTTTCATCCAGGTACTGCGCGTGACTCTCGCCCATGGACGACAGACCTGTGATGAAGGAAATCAACTCAACATCGATTGAGATGTGTTCCTCCAGCCATAAAAGGCCTCCATGGAGGACCGTCATTAACTGCTTGACCCAGTTGTTTACTTACTTCCCCCAATGAAAATGGGGAATTTCTACCAAGTTGAGGATACATGTGTTGGCCAAGACGGTTGCTCATGCCTTTAGTTGAAGTGTAGGACCACAGAAGGGTCATGTGCCTATGTTGTCCATGTATACCTACTGCGTAAATTATGGGAATTTTCCATCTTCGACCACATCATTGTTTGAATACTTCAAATTTTCCACGCAACCCAAAAGTGTTGGCATGGCCTGCACTCCCTCTGGAGTGCGCGGTAATATGATGGTTGTGTTGGGATTTTTGCATGTGGACCGCACCATGGGATGTTTTCCCTTTCTTCTGACCATCGCACTAGAGGTCCCAGCCTCTTCTTGTTTGTGCTCTGCGCATGATTCAGGATGCCCGATCAAATCGTCAACCAGCCCTTCTTGTTGCTACGTAGACCTTGCTTCACGATGTGGTATTGGCACTGCAACCTATGTGTGTGTGTTGGCTTTGCCATTTTTTCTTTGGGATTCTTTGTCCCTCACAGTTTGTTGTAGGTTTCTTGTGTCATCTGTTTTGTGGCTCTATGCCCCATCGTGTGAATCAATTTCCATGGCAGTTGTTGTTGGGGATTTTGTTTCTTCCTCCACCAGTGTAGGGCTTGTTGGTTCAACTCGTGGTGAGGGAATCGTGTCAACATCAATGAATTCCTCTCTTTGTGCGATTTTTTGTTTAGTCTCCACGGTTTCAAGAGGAACTCTAACACTGCTATGGGTATTCCTCGATGTTTGGCTTGATGCACCAATCTTTGGTGGTGACATTGTGGGTATTTCTCACTTTTAGCCGAATGGGCTTCGAATGGTTCACATACATTTGTTCGAATGGTGCACTCATACATTTGATTCAGCTCTGCATGCTCTCTATCGTTGCAAGTTTTTGATTTCACAATAGGTTGTAATATGTCTACATTTCCCCTTTATATAGAAGGTTTCATCAATGTTGTGAAACTTCTCGGAGAAGCTTCCCTGGATGCTATTAATGTAATAAAGATATATGAGTACACATAAAATTCTCCATAGTCACGAGTAACAGCTATGAATGCAAGTGAGCGGGCAAGTGCAGTCTGCAGTGGTTGAGATCCCCTGTGTAGTTCAATGTAGCACTATCTCCAAGCGAAGTTGGAAGGATATCAAATTTGGCAGGAGGATAAATATTTGGCAAGGGCGCTAAAATAGCCAACGTACCCAAATCTCAGATCCTGTTCAAATCAATGACCTCAAATCATTTCGGGGTCGCAATGTGTGCGAGTGTTAAAAGGCCTTGAGTGGGATGAAGTCCTAACCATATTTTTGCGGGGACGCTACGTGGCGGAAGAGGGTGCATTTCGGGCTTGAAAGCAGTGTGGGTCCAAAGTGCCTTCGACAACCCAAAAATCACGTGCGCATATGATGCCTTATCCAACAGTGGTAGGTGGTCACCTGCTAGTCATACAGTCGTGCTCCAATCCCTAGGAGGATTTAGTTAATGAGAAGGGACTGGTAGTTGAAACCTCAACTCAGGCCATAAATAGAAAGCATGGAAATTAAGGCTAAGGAGACATAGCTATCAGCCCAAGGTACAACAATGGACGGTTTCTTCTTGCAGGCCCATACTGAGCCAAGTTTGCGAAACACACACAGTCTGACAAAAGGATGAGAAGACGTAAATCCTTGAATGGGATGGCCATATTACACTCCTGGCAGTTGTGGACTGATCTGAGTATAAATATATCAGTTCAAATTTTTTTTTGTCATCAACTGGTTGAGTAGAGCTCCCTATTTTGTAATATTTTGATAACAAAGTTGTTCTCTGGTTTTGTATGAGACTTGAGACTTTCGCATTAATAGAATTCGGTTTCTTTCAGCATCTTGTTTAATCTGTGCTAAAACACTCATGCATGGAGAATCCATACGAGGGTTGCAAATGTATTGTAATGTAGGTTTGATTATAATGTTGTTGTGACCAGTTTTAGTATTGTCTTTGTTACCTTGTTTATTATTATGTTGAAATGTCCATGCATGGAGGATCCAAACAAGTTGTAGAAGTCGCATAGTAATGGAGGTTTGATTATTATGCTGCTATGATATATTTCAGTGTCTGAAACTTGAGTTCAAGAGTGCTCTTGTGCCTGGGTTTTTCTTCACCAAGTTGCTTGAAGTTTTGATGCCCATGGAATACTTGTTCACCTTTCTCACTAAGTCTTCCCTTTTCTCACCTTTAACCTTAAACCACTGACTGAATTTAATGAGGACCTCATTTTCCTATGCATTTCTTGTCCAGTTTCTGTGTTAAAACATTCTTGTACTAAGTTTTGTCCATTTGACCTCCACTCATAAACCTACCTCCACAAACATTTTGATGGGTATTGCGCTTATCCTGATGCAGTCTGAGGGTGACTCTCAGTGCTAACACATTCCATTTAATTTTCATAAATGCCACCAGTTGGTGCCTTTTTGTCGTAACTGTCATTTTTTTCTTTTCTAACTGTTTGCCCTTTTTCCGGTGCACTGAAACTTTTTAAGTGCACCGTGCATTTCCACTGTCATTTTTTCATTAGTGCACAGTATTTTTCTTCTTGTTACGGATCTGCTACATGCAAACCTTTTTCCATTTGTCGTGTTGAGTCTACTTTTTCTGCGCACCATGTTTCCCAGTAATTTTTGTATTTTCTTTCTTTTCTGTTTTTGTATTTCTTTTTCCCTCTTTTTCTACTTTTTATTTCTTTTTGTCATTTTTCTTTCCTAGATTCTACTATAGTACACTATTTACATGTTTTCTTACTACACTGTAACTTGTAAGTGTTAGGAGGTTGATTGTCCCTGTACAATTCTAGTTGAATCCCATTGATCATTCCTTTTAGTTGTGCTCCCACCAAATCCTTTAGTTGTATAGATCCCCCATATGTGACAATATTTACTTCGTATGGCCCTAGCTAATGCATTCTAAACTTACCAGGATGTTGAAAAAATTTACTCTCATAGAGAAAGACTAGGTCTCCTTCCTTGATACTCTTCCTCTTGATATGTTTGTCATGTCAATATTTGTCTCTTGATTTATGTACTTCTTGATGAAATCATGCCAGAATCCTATCCTCTTTCATATCCATTAGTTGATTTAAGCTTTCCTTTACTGCACCTCTTTATGTCATGTTAGTGATTGTTGCTACATGTAGACTAGGTACCAGAAATTTTGATGGTACTACTGCTTCCTACATACACCAATCTGAATGGTGTCTATCTTGTTAGCTTCTTACATACAGTCATGTATTCCCATAATATTGTGGGTATTTTCGAATCCCAGTCATCCCTATTGACATTGTAGATCTTTGTGAGAGCATTCTCCAATATTTTATTGAAGGCTTCTACTGTTCCATTTGCTTGAGGATGGTATGGTGTACTCTTCTGATGATAGACTTCAAACTCCTCAGTCATATCCTTGATAGTACTTTTGATCAAGTGAGTACCTTGGTCACTCATCAAAATCCTTGGGAAACCAAATCTAGTGATCACTTGCTCAAACAAGAAGTGTGTTGTTCTCTCTGCGCTGTAGTATTTTACTGGTGCTTCTTCTACCCATCTTGTTCATTATTTTGTTGCAATAATGATATATCTTGCTCGTGACCTTCTTGTTGGTGGATTAATTGGTCCCACAAAGTCTATTTCCCATTTTTCAAATACCTACAACATTACGTGTGGTCCTAGGGGAATCTCATCCCTTCTATTAGATTTACCAACCCTCTGGAAGACATCACATCTATGAAAATATTCCTTAGTATCTATGTGGATTTTTGGCCACCATAGTCTTGCATGCAATACCTTTTGCACAGTATATTTTCTTGCATAATTTCCTCCATCTATTCCCTCATGAGCTTCTGCCAAAATTCTTGGCCTTTCATGTTCTAGTACACACCTTCTCAAAACATTATCTGTGCCCATTTTATATAAGTTTCCTGCAATCAGTTGATATTTTGTAGCTCTAACTACCAGACTATTCCTCTGTGTAGTACTAAATTCTTATGGCACAATCCATGTGCTCAAATATTTAATGATATCAACAAAATATTCGTCATCTATTTGTACTGAAAACAACTGCGCATCAGGGAAGTTGTCTTTCACGTTGGTAGGTTCCTCTCCATTAGTGACCCTTCAAAGATGATAAGGTCCTGCATTTAGCTTCTCTGGTTTAACTATCACTTCAAAATCAAATTCTTGGCATAATAACAACCATCTACAGATTATCCCCCTCAACATTGGCTTGTTGAATAAATATCTGGGGGTTGAATGATATGTGATCTTAAAGTGTTTGCCCAGTAAGTAATGTATGAACTTCTGAACTGCATAGACCATATATAGGCCTTCTCTTTATGTGGTATTGTAATTTTGCTTTGATTCTAATAGTTTTATTCTTGCAAATGCTATAGGGTGGTCCAAATATCCTACTCATGGCTGCACCAAAATTGCTCCAAGTGTTATAGTTGATGCATCTACATGCACATGAAAAGTATTTTCCCAGTCTGGGAATACTAGAATAGGTGTTGTGACCATCTTTTATTTTAGGGTGTCCAAACCTTGTTAACAATCCTCATTCAACTGAAATTTAGTATCCTTCTTTAACAACTTTTCTATTGGCGCAGTGATCTGTGCATACCCTTTTTTATAAATTTTATGTAGTAGCTTGTATGTCCCAATGTGTCTCTCAATTGGCACACTGATTTTGGTGGTAGTAAATTGACAATAACTGCAATCTTAGCAGGATCTAATAGAAAGCCTTGTTTGCACACTATATGGCCCAATAATATTCAAAATGGTGTCCCAAAAATGCACTTCTTGATATTCAATGATGTATGACACTGCCTGCATCTTTCCAACATTATCCTTAACACATCTACATGTTCCTTTAACAGAATATACATAGTCCAATCATCCAGATACACTTCTAAAAACTAATGTATGAACTCCTTAAAAGTAGCTATTACAACCCTTGAAAATATGGCTGGTGCATTCTTCAACCCAAAAGGCATGACTGTGTACTGGTAGGATCCCCATTCTGTGGAAAAAGTAGTCTTATACCTATCTTTTGGGGCTATCTTGATCTGATGGTAACTTGAGAATCCATCTGTAAAGGAATATGCTTCTTGGCCTCCCATATTCTCTAGGACTCCATCTGTAAAAGGTGTAGGGAAAGGTTCATGTAGGAAAGCATCATTCAATTTCCTCAGATCTACAAAAATCCTTATCCCCTCTTGTTTCTTATCTTTAACTACCATAGGTCTTATCAATTCAGATTCCTCCACTGGTTCTATGATACCATCTTCCAACATTCTATCAATTTCTTCTTTTACTTTATGCTTATATATTGGATTTAGTCTATAAGGTCTATGTCTGACAAATCTAGCCTCAGGTTTGAGAGGTATATTCATTTCTCCTAGCTCTCCTTTTATGCCTTTCATCTCTATAAACGTTGTTGGGAACAGGTCATTGTATTCATGCAGTAACTCTGTTATCCTTTCCACTGTTTGTTCATCCCAATAATCTCCAATACTTTCCATTTTAGGATTATCAGTTGTGCCAATGTTGAATTTCTTCACTTTGATAGGTGCAACAAATACTTCTAGCTCCAAACCTGGACCTTCCACCTCTCTTTATCCTTCAATTTCTGTAATATGAATATTGTGTGGGTCATCTTCATCTGGTGCTTCTTCTTCTACATGATAGCATGACAATAGTTCTTTGAATGTTTGTTTGTTCTATTTTTGATACTCTGTCATGAGTTCAATCTTTGGTTCATCAATAAATATCACACATCTTATCTATTTAAGTGTTGAATCCATGTTGGGGTTCTCATGTTCAAATGAGAAGGTTTCTATAAAAATTTGTTGTGATGTTGTCTATTTT
>JASDQU010406213.1:0-10642 GCA_032191745.1 Picea mariana
GAGCTATTATGCACCCCCCTTTGAATGTGAAGAGAGGCACATTAGGGCACATTTAGGTCTTTGACCAGCCTCCCCACGCAGATTGAGCTCGGATTTGATGTCAAATCGACTTGGGAGCTGATCCATTAGTGGTTGGGAGGCCGACCAGCTTCATAAATGCGCCGTTTGGCAGGCGTGCGGGTTTTTCACCCCACAGCCGCGCATATGCGCCCTATGTATGAATATAATGCGCGCATGCACTAGTTTACCATGGGCGCGATGCGCTTTTTAATCTTTTTAGCCAACTTTGTATAGTTTTGGCCCTTTTGTTGTGTTGTGGAGTTAATCTTTGTGCCATGGATGATTGTTTTTCTTGTGCTGATGATGTTGAGTTCTTGTCGCCCTGTGCGGACGAAATTTCAGTGATAACAGGTAGTTTTGATGCACATGTTTAGGTCCTATTCCCTTGATTAGGTAGTCTTGATGCACAATATTAGCTCTTGTGAAATGTCTTTTGGTGAATGGATGAAGAGTATTGCACACCCTCTAAAGGCTTGCTCTCTTGACTCTTTGATGAATGTTTCAAGGTAAACTAGGGTTTGATATCTCATTTTCTTGGATTAGGTAAGGAAAAATTTGGATATTCTATTTCTTTCTTGCTTATTTTGGTTATTGTTGGTGGAAACCCTAGGGAGGAGTATTTTAGATACCCCCGCCATCAATGCTTCATCTCTTTGTTAAGGTTTTAAGTCTATCTTTTTGCAAGGGTTTCTAGGAGGAATATGAGTGTGTATACCCTCCTAGATTCACCCTAAGTTTGGTTGGCATACCCTAGGGAGTAAGAGGGTTTACACCCCTAGGGTTGTTGTTGATATAACTTGTGCTTTAAAGACCCTATTTACCCAATTTTAAATGCACTAATATGAACATTTTGCATTGGAGAAATAAAATAGTTGCATTGGGTAACGTGATTTTCGATCATTTCAAGTTTTTGCAATTTGGGTTTTGTTTCATACATTCATCTTCAGCCATTAGGGCTGCAGAAACCCTAATCTAACTTCTTCAATAACTCTTAAATCAACCATTGGACTTTGCTCAAAGTTTACACACATGAACTACTACGTATAGCGCACGTTTTGGAAAACTTTGAGGGGGTTTTAGTGGCTGATCTTCTTGCTGTAATAAGTTGTTCATTACAGCCATAAGGCTGATTATATTTCTACAGAAAGTGTTTACAACAACCTTACCTTTTTATGCTAGTATCGTGGTCTTTGAATCTTGAGTTTCACTAGTGGTTTATCTCTTGCACCTTTTACTTGATTTCTAGCACTTGTTTAGCAGCGTATTGTGCCATTTCATTGCTGATATATTATCCAATTGATATATTGCGTTGTATACTTAGTTTTCCTTATGTCTCGGGTAGGTATTATCTCTTTGAGGGTCACTCAAAGATTTTCACTTTTCTGACTTGTAGTGCTGACTTCTATCACTTTTCTTTGGGAATATGGACCCTTGAATGTAATCCAAATATTTTGAAATGAAAAACTAAGGTTTTGTAACCATACCACTTCTCAAAATGAGTCATATGACAAAATTTAAACTCCATCTGTTAAGAATGCAACATGTAGAGAGACATTTCCACAGTAGTTCTACTCTAACAATGCACTACTTCATCTTGTTGAAGGACTAGATTCTGCTAAATAATGTAATGAGATGTGAGAAATGGATGAAAATCATCATCGAAATGTTCATCTCCATGACCAAACTTGATAGAATTGATCCTATAATTGTTGTGATTATCCACCAAGGATTTAAATTCCTTGAATGTCTCAAAGGCTTCAACCTTCACCTTTGAATTGAATGGAATATATCTAAAGAAAGCTAAGAAAACCATCAAAAAAGGTGAGGAGATATTTAGCCCCATAAGTGAAGGAGTGGTCATAGGTCCACAAATACCATTATGAACAAGCTCAAGAGGATGAGAGGATTGCCTTGCTAAATCCTTAGGAAAGGACTCATGATGGTGTTCCCAACATACATTCTTCACAAACACCACTGGATGGTTCAATATATGGAAAATCATTTTCCATTTGTAAACAACTAATATGACCCAATGTCCCTATTACCCCCCACCGAGCTAGGGGTAACTAAAAATTTAATGTCTCGAGGCCCACAGGTTGAAGACATGGAGTGCCGAGAGCCAGATGAGCAGAATGAGCCCCTCCTCTCACCACACATCTAGATTTGATTGACAACAACAAATTATACGATCCCAACTTGGCCCACAAAGGACAACAAGTCTTGCTTCATGAGGTAACAAGTCTGGTGTTGTGGTAAGTGTTGTTTTAATAATTGAAGCATTTGAACATGTTGTGAAGGGTTCTTTCTTGATTATGAAGACATCTGCTTGGGAATTATGCCTTTTGCCTCATTTCACCTTGGTGGTTGACATTTTTCCTAGTAAGTGGGTCACCCTCAAGAGAAGGGTTTCTACTAGGGAGTCTCCTTGAAGGGTCATTGTACCATTCCCACACATACTTATCATTTTCCACACTTCTTCCATTTCGTTTCCTCATCTTTTGGGTTTTGGGGCTTATTGACCCCAAGAAGGACTTGTACCTCCTTTCATGGGAGGAAGGGGATAAAGGCCTAGAGGTGTTGTAGTTGGTAAAAGATAAAAGCCATAAATCATCCTCTAGATGTTCTCCCTAAGGTCCTGACAACAATGAAACGCTTCTCCAAAAAAAATTATTGGACCTTTTAAGAAAAAGAAAACACATAAATAATAAATGTCCCACTTGTTGGGGGAATGCATTTGCAGTGTCTTTACTTTCCTTTTGTTATCCCCTATCCTAGGATAACTAAGGATGTCATGTCTCAAGGCCCACAGATCCTAGACATGGAGTACTAAGAGCCAGATGACTTAAGCATGGCCCCAAAGGGCCCTCTATTTTTTAGTGCAGTCCACATATCACCAGCAGAAGTATCCATCACACTAGCCTAGTCCTAAAGTAGTAGTAATTCTTGCTCCATGAGGTAATGAGTCAAGGAATCATGATATGTATCAATCTATTTTTCAAGCACTTGAAAATTTTGTATTGAATCCTTCTTCATTTCATGACATTTGCTTGGAAATTATTCTCTTTGCCTCATTCAAACATGGGAGGGTGACACGGTGCCCTAGTAAGATGATTTCCCTTTAGGATGGGTTGCTACTGGGTGGATCTTTGAAGAGTCATCGTTCATTCCCTCCATACTTACCACTTTCCATCTAATTTATTCCTTCCATCTCCCCTTTCCTTTTTCTGCATTGGGATTGTCTACACTAGGAAGGGTTGTACCTGACCTCGTGGGAAGAAGGGGTAAAGGCCCAAAGGGTAAAAGTAGATGGAAAGAGTCAAAAGAAAATTTTGAAACCTTCAAGATGTTTCTCCTAGGGATCCCAGAGAAAGTAATGAAAATCTTCTCAGTAAGAAAAGGGGACCCACAAGATAACCTAAACACTCAAGGTACTAGATGGATAGGAGGTCTCATCATGAGCCGACCTATTATGACCATGGGCATGTAGCGGTATGACATTACCACCTATCTAGTCACCAAACCAAGGTAGTGGCTCTTTGTGGCATAGCCAAGAGAAAGGGAGTCTCGTTACGATCCAACCTTCTCATTTCCATGAAATGTTTGTGGATAACGCTGTCACCTCTGGTCATCAAGCTAGGACAGTGGCCCTCAACTTTTCCCTTGTAGCACAAGGGAAAAATATCAAAAGAAATAAAGCTAAGAATAAATGGTGATGAATGGGCTAGGAAACAATTACATCCATGATAAGGTGTGGCTCACCCTTCGCAAAGGCACCCATAGGTAAGACTCTACATTTCCTCATTATCACATGCACCCCATGCCCAAATATTTACCCCATGCCACCTCATACACTTACATGACTTGGACTAGGCTCCACCCAGGAAACACCCCAAAGTTAAGAGAGGTTAGTCCAATAGGACACCTTGAGACCCTCTCCAATCCTAACTTGTCAAATTGCATAACGTCTTTGAGCATTTGTTTCGGGTTAAGCATGGTTTGATGCACATATTTGGTAATTGAATTATTGGATGTGATTTACATGTTTTGATCCTTGTGACATATGAACCCCTGGAGGGCGTACTTATTGTTTATGTAGGACCTTGCCTGGTGGACAACTACACATGAGGAAATGATTAACTCGGACCTTCATGGGGGCTCAAATCCCATAGATGGATGTTGAAACCCCACCCATGGGTAAGAAGAGACTAAAGACTTGCACCAGACGAAGGAAGGACGTTTCCTTCAGAGGCACTGTGGAAAACCTAGACCAAGGTCTCATGCTCCTCCCACCTAAAAGTTGGCCTTTGGAGGCATTGGACATCACCTTTGCAGCCCTAGACGTCACTTGTCAGTTGGGGTTGTCACCTTGGAGGCATTCATGAGGTTGTTGGCACGTGTGGGCAAATTTTAGGCCTTTGGAGGCCCAGAGTTTCATCTCCATTACCCAATGTCCCACACTTGAAGCCCAACGTCACCCTAGGAGGGAATGATGTCACCTTTGGAAGCCTATTTATATGCAAAATGAATTTATTTTGGTAAAAATGTAATTTTGTAGTAAACTAGCCAGGTCGGCCCTGATATTTTGACCTAAAATAATTAAAGGTCAAATTTTGGTATAAATAAACATAAAGTGACATTCATTTTCAGCATAACTCATCAGACACAAGTGGTGGTCTGAAATGTTAACCCTCTTTAAAGGTTAATGGCTGAAATAACTAGTGTGCATCTCTTGGGAGAGCTTTATGGTGGTGTATTTTAGCATTTTTCATAGTGGAATGGTCTTCAACTAGGGTTTGACTTGATTATTCTCGGTGAAGTAAGTAGAAAATCTGCAGTTTTATTCATGTCATGGATGTTTTTTGTAAAATTTACTTGTTTCATGTATAAGATTATGAAATTTCTTGTTTAAATTGTCTTTCAAAAACGTTAAGGAAGGAAGGTATGCTAGGGCCTAGAAGTGCCTACTCTCTAGCAAAACCTTCCTTAAAGGGCCAAATGCTTGAGGCCTTGAAGTGCCAACACCTCTTGCATTTACTTCTTCCCTTAACTAAGCATTATCATTATTTTATTTCTCAAGTGATATTGTTACTATTATTGACTCCATAAGTCACTAAAAGGAACCGATTTTTATACTCTTGTGGATGAATGAGATCAAACAAACTTTCAAACTATTTCTTGAAAACTCTTACTAACACTAACAGCCATACTGTTGTTGTTATAATTGCTGATACAACCTTTATTTACCAGCCCTAATCAGCATACTAACCTCTAAAACTAACCCAGAAATTTGCACTAGCCTATGTGCTATCATCCCAAGGCTCTAGTCTTCTTTTTGCTTTTGTTCTAAGTGAAAAATTCTGAAGTTGTTTAAGGTTGTTATTTCTGTTGTAACTACTGTTACATCCATCATTGCAGCCCCTTAACAGCCCTTAAACTGTCCATATAACCACCCAACATTTGTATTAGGCAATTTACTATCAATATATACTAATGTGTTTGTCTAATTGCCTAAACTAAGTACTTTTCTAAAGTGGTTTTGTTGTTGTTATCATTATTATTTTACTGTTGTTACAAGTGTTTTGAAAGCCTATTCAAGTCACTTATTGACTTTTTTTAAATCTTGAAATTGTGAGTGACAGAGTACTATCAAAATTGCAAAGTCTTTGTATCATTTTTTGTCATCATAGCTTGCAATTTCTGGACATATTTGTTGTTGCTATACATTTCATCTTTTATTGTTTTAGTACCATATTTATATCTTGAAGTCAGTGATTTGAAAGATTGATATCATTGCTTACTGCTAACGTTTGTTGTTTCATTGGTAAAGGGCAGGTACCATTCATTTCCTTTTCATTTTCCCCTTTAAACTTTACTAAGTGATTTCTTTACTTGAGTGACCTAGAGAGAGGGGTGGGTTTTATCTGGTCTTACCCTTCATTAGCCAACTAGGTCTTGGGATGTCTCCCTTGGAGTGAGTTTCTTCTCCTCCTAAATAAAAATATGTATCCTATTGGGGTAACAATGATAGGACTACCTCTGTGTTACGTCAATCTACGCCTACTTGCCTTTAGGCTTTGGACAAGCATAGATTGTGCGATAACATCTGTGGCACTGTTGCCATGGAAAACTGATTCAATATTCCTCAATGACACTTTTTCGATAAGCCTTTCCCTCAAAGCCTTCATCTTACAAAGCTTACCTGGAAACTCCACTGAGGGTGATTCCCTCACTCCCTTTGATAATCCTTAAGAGGTTATTTGGCAAACTCTCTACTTCGTGATACTTTCAAGACATGGGATCATGGTGCCCTGGGAACAAGTGTATCTAACTATTAATTTTGAATGTTTTCAAGGATACTTGCATTATTTTTATATAAAATGGCTACAACTCTCCAAGATTTGGAGGCCTCCCAATTACTCACATTGTATAATTCTTGAAGTATATAAGTGAGATAGAATTTGAAGGGGAGGATGTTTTGGTTAAATTATTCATACTTTCCCTGCCGTCTTTTTTGCAAGATTGGATTAAGTGTTGTTGCGAAGATAAGAGTATATCATCTTTCATAGACCTCATCAGTAGGTTTATTGAGTTTGTGAAATCACAATGCAGACATATGAAGATGCCCTTCAAAATATCTCAATAGCCCTAGAAGACGAAGGATTCACCAATGAGATTGTGGAAGATCTCAGGGATGTGTACCATACTCAATACCAAGAACCCTCTGATATAGAAGGAGAGATTTATGAAGAAGGTTGTCAACCCCTTGAAGAGAACAAAGAGTTTTCCCATGATTCAACAGAATGCAATAAAGACTTGACTGAAGAAGTGATTTATGAGGATGAAGCACTAGTATCAGCTCCTCCGTCCAATGAATCTCTCCAAGATCGTATCTCTCCTGCAAAGGACGAAGAGAATGAGGTGAATCATTTTCATTTCCAGGTTTTTGATGACGCTTTATTTTATGATTTTGAAGGTGAAGAAGTATTAGAGGATCCCTTGGATGCATTAAATCCTTCATGTTATGATAAAGGTAGTGACATGGTTGATAATATTAACAAGTTCATACATGTTGGAAGACATAAGTGGGATGTGATTGGTTCCGATGAGGATCCCATTTATGATATGGAAAGATATCTTCGAATGTTTCCTTTACAACAATCATATGATGTTCCTAATAATTTTTACGTTTGGCAACAAGATGATGATATAATTATAGAAGTTTTTCAAGCACCCAAGGACGACCCTATGCAATGTTCTCCTCATGATTTTCGGTCATACCTTGAGGATTTTGATGACTATTTCTTTGAGCACTTGTATTTATTCTATGAAGAATATTATCAACTGTCATTGTGCTCAAATTTTGATAAAGGTGAGGACATTGCTTGCCTGAACTAGGATACTTGTGACAAGGTTGTCCAACTCCCTCCAATTACTTTACCCCGTTATGTCACTAAGGATGTAGTTGGGGAACATGTCTCTTGTTTCAATTTTTCTTTAGGGAAAAACTTTTCGTTAGAATTCGAGGGGAGGTTGAATGACTTAAGAAGTTTATTATCTCAATCATTCAGCTTTCCCCTAAGAAGTTGTTAGTTTCCCTCTAAGTTCTTGTTAATTCCTTCTCAAACCCCAAGGAGTGATGACGTCCAAGGTAGTCAACCCTCAGACTCTTTGAGTCAGCCCTTTGAGGCCTTGACCTCTCACGATCCTTTTCAAATATGTCTTGATCACTTTTATGGAAGGGTGACTTGGCATGATTTTGTCCCTCCCTCCCGCCTCCATGAGCTAGACTTTACAACTTCCTATGATATGATACATGCTCTAACTCATGTTATTTTTGTGCTTAACTTGTCATTGTTTTGGTTTATGATGAAGCACAGAGGCAAGTATTATGAAGCATTGCTAGGATAGTTCCACTGGTTATATGACTACACCTAGTATTCAACCAACAGGCAAGTAGAAGTAGGCACAGGTCATACTAGAGATGTTGAGGTTCTCATACGCTCTACGGTGATCACATGTCCCCGAGTTGGAGCCAAATGTTATCCCCTATCCTAGGGATAACTAAGGAGATTACATCTCAAGGCCCATAGTCCTAGACATGGAGTATCGAGAGCCAAACGACCTAAGCATGGCCCCAAAGGGCCCCTCTTTTCTTCAGTGCAGTCCACATATCACCTGCAGCAGTATCCATCGCACCATCCTGGTCCTATAGTAGTTGTAAGTCTTGCTCCATGAGGTAATGAACCCAGGTATCATGGTATGTATCACTCTGATTTTTGAAGCACTTGAACATGTTGTATTGAATCCTTCATTTCATGACGTTTGCTTAGAAATTATGTTATTTTCCTCATTCAAACCTGGGAGGGTGACACAGTTCCCTAGTAAGTTGATTTCCCTTTAGGATGGGTTGCTACTAGGTGGATATTTGAAGATTCATTGTTCACTCCCTCCATACTTACCAATTTCCATCTTTATTCCTTCCATATCCCCTTTCCTTTTTGGGCATTGGGATTGGCTACACTAGGAAGGGTTGTACCTTACCTCATGGGAAGAAGGGGCTAAAGGCCCAGAGGTTAAAAGTAGATGGAAAGAGTTAAAATCCAATTTTTAAACCTTCAAGATCCTTCTCCTAGGGATCCTTGAGAAAACAGTGAAAATATTCACAGTAAGAAAAGGGGACCCACACGATAACATAAACACTCAAGGTACTAGTTGATGGATAGGAGGTATCATCACGAGCTGGCCTATTATGACCATGGGTATGTAGCGATATGACATTACCACCTATCTAGTCACCAAACCAGGGTAGTGGCTCTTTATGGCATAGCCAAGAGAAAGGGAGTCTCATTATGAGCCAACCTTCTCATTTCCGTGAAATGTTTGTGGATAACGTTGTCACCTCTGGTCATCAAGCCAGGATAGCAGCCCTCAACTTTTCCCTTGTAGCACAAGAGAAAAATATCAAAAGAAATAAAGCTAAGAATAAATGGCAATGAATGTGATAGGAAACAATTGCATCCACGACAAGCTGCAACTCACCCTCCACAAACACACCCACAGGTAAGACTCTACATTTCCCTTGTTAGAATTTAAGGGAAAAAACAGTAGCTAGCTAAAACAAAAATATTTTCTTTAATCTTCAAACATCAGCTACTGTAATTTACAATTGGAAAGACATTAAAATTTCTTATGCATAATCTAATAGCATGAAATAGTAAATAACATAACATTTACTTAAGCATTACCTTAGCTGAAACAAGGAACACAATTACCTGATATGATGTTGTTACGTTCCTTGATGTATGCTCAGAAAAATCTTAAGGGATCATGGATCAAACCCTTAGGGTAGATCTCATCATGATCATTAGGTCAAATGCCAAGAAAAAAAATTAGGTTAGTAGACCAGAAAAAAAAAATTAATAAGCAAAGAATCTGGGGAACATGCCACTACCAAGTAATAGGGATGAAAGCAAAGTAGCTCTATTCAACCTAGGGCTGAAAACAAAAACCTCAAACAACATTAACAATTTCATCCCACAAAAAACTGCTTCAAAATGTCAACAGTTCCAGAACAACCCTAAGTCCAGTTCACAATAGTATTAGGATTTTAGCATACAAGGTGAGACAACACACAAAGGGCAGCAAATTCTCTAGACAGCAAGGCAACACTAGCAAGAGACCTAAACATCAAACAAAAACCACAAAAAACCCTCTATGGATGGCTGAGAAGAACTCCTATAGGTCAACGGTTGGTTGAAACATTGAAGGCTAAAGGAGATAACCCCACGGTAGTTGGAGCAGACCACACACACACATGGGAGACCTGATCTATAAGAGCCTTAGCCACTTAGCAAACTGAACAAGAAGAGCCGTAGAAATACCTCAATCCAAAACTTGGCTAATAGAGTGTGTGAGTGAATGAGGCAAGTGAGGGATAGAATACTTCTTTTATAGTTTTAGGTAGGTAGGGTTAGGGCTAATCATGTTAGCTTACTTGCAATAACTTTAGGGTTAGGTTTAATACCTAACAATTAAACAAATAATATTTTAACATTTAAAATATTAAATGACAAGTCAAAAGTCAACAAGGAAATAAGACAAGTCAAAGAGAGGGGTTTCAAAATAAAAGCAGCCAACTTTTCTTTAGGAAGGAACCAATACATCATCAACAAATAGGGGGGACATAACTCAAGTAAGGGTATTTCATTAATGAACAATAAGACAAAGTCAATGGTTAAGTTCTTCTTTAATGGAAGATTTTTCCACATGGGTCTCATGATATAACTTATAAGCTTTTATCATCCCAGCATATGAGGAGGGTCAATGATGTGATCATGACCTTCTTCTTAACTGCTCCTAGGTCACATGGACCATCCCGGGAGAGAATAAGGTCACACATCATCTCGGCTTGGTACTTAACCAAGAAACTGCTTGGTCACTGATCCAGATTATTTTCAGCACGAAATGAGAGCGGAGATATAACACAGAGATATTCAGAGATATTGCAAGAGAGACAAAAATATAACAGAGATATAGCGGAAATATAACAAGATTCAAAGATATACAGTAATACACGATTTCT
>JASDQU010406217.1:6363-17005 GCA_032191745.1 Picea mariana
GGAGCAAAGGATTGGAGCGCAACTCGAAGCGTGCAAGGACAAACGTCGATAAAAAGGTACTTCTATCATCCTATTTTCTCATGTGTTAGTTTAGATAGATTTGAAAGAAATTCAGTGTCCACGTTAAGCATTTTTCTGTCTAGGGTTAAGGTCAAGCCTCAGAGGTCGATCTACTTGTCCGCAGGCAGATTTTCCTTCAACAGTATCATCACGAGTCAGCTTGTTCACCTAAGTTACAATCTAGTGAGTGGCATTATCACCATCTCGCTACCAAACTAGGATAATGGTCTTTTTGGAAAAGACGATTCAAATAAGTATCAAGGATACAGGATCATCTGAGGGTTAAAAGGAAACCCTGTCAAGGCTATGGATGCCT
The DNA here is from genome assembly GCA_032191745.1 of Picea mariana. Lineage (NCBI taxonomy): Eukaryota > Viridiplantae > Streptophyta > Pinopsida > Pinales > Pinaceae > Picea > Picea mariana. The sequence continues at coordinate 6,740 of JASDQU010406217.1, forward strand.
ACTAGAAACAGTGGTTCTGCTTGTGGTATGGAAGTTTACCTTAAACGCCAAGTTTCCATGTATCTCTAGATTTCCTTCACTCAATAACGAGGCTATCATTTCGGTTGTATTCAATGAAATGGAAAAGTAACAACATTATGATATGTGGGATATTATTTAAATGAACAGATTTAATTTATTCGGTGTATGTATCCTTAAATCATTCTTTTGAGTATAGGTATATTTCAATTCCACAAAAGGGGATTAAGGTTTAATGATTACCATTAAAATATGTTGTTTGAAAATAAATCATTGATCCCCATTGGCAGCGATCGTACAATCATTACTTATCACCATCAATACCTACACTCATTACTTTTCCCTACACTGACAGTCGAGGTCGACCTTTATATTAATGAGGGGAGTGGACACTCGACACGCTTCTCGATAAAGATAGTAATGATTTTAATAAATACCCACATTTGTAAACATTTGTCGTCTCTAATATTTTCTATTTTCGGTAATTTTTTTTCTAAGCTGGTCTAACCAAGTCTACTACCAGGAACGATAGTCATTCACATTTTGTCACAAAATGGGTGGAAGAGATGTGCGTAAGGAGCCAACTTTACTAAATATTACAGAGCAAGCAAGAGACATCCTGCACCAGATGGGGTGGACAGAGTACTTCAACCGTGTGCAAGGATATGACACGAATGTCACGCTTGAATTTTTTCAGAATCTGCAAGGAGAAAACTCTATGGTGCAAGGCATACAAATATCAGTCACCATGGAAATCTTAGCAGAGATCACAGGCCTCCCTAACACGGGCATTCAATGGACAGGAAGATACATAACACCCTTAGAGACCCTTTCACAGACCCTTTCATAGGAAACTTTCACAGACCCTGGGGAAGAATTGGATAAGAAGGGAAAGGGACTCAATCCCAGTACCCTTAGAGAACCATGGAAGGAACTTGTAGGGATAATTCAGCGGTACATCACTTGTGATGGATGATATGACGTAATTCGACCTCGCCACCTCAAATTGTTGGCAGCTTTTAAAAAATGGTTAGTACTTAATCTACCTTTTTTCTAAATGCCATATTACATGAGGTTTCCTTAAGAACACAAAAATCCAAGGACCCTGTTACTGTTATCAGTCACCACAGATTAGTTAAACTGATAACAAATAAAGCACTGAGTCAAAATCAATTGACCTGGGATAACCTAATTGAGGCCAATAGACCTCCACAACTGGAGCAGCCTGAATTATGCCATGAATAACCACCACAGGAAATTGAAAATAGACAGGTAGAGGAGACTACTTCCCAAAGAGAAATCCCATCTCCTCAAACCGAAGCTGAGGCAGACCCTGCCCAAATCACAAAGGTCTAGACCTCACAAACACATGCATTAACAAAAAAGAGGAAGAGAGAATGATAAGGAGAAGCAGACAAGGAGAAGAAGCAGACGAATTCAGGAAACAACTGAAGCAATTCAGGGTACAACAAAACAACCTGAAGAACTTCGAAATTCTACAGAACAGTCTCCACGTGAGAATGCTCAAGAAATTGGGCAAGTAGAATAAACCTCACAAAGGAATGATCAAGAAGACACCCAACCAACATTAGAGCATCTGACAGAACAATTTATGAAGAGCTATGAGGTAGAAATAGCCCAGGGTTTGGGAAGCTTGGGAACCTCAATTGACAGAGGCACAAATAATCTAGAAAAATGCCTAGAACAAGCCTCCTCTTCAAAACTAGTTGAAGATTTTCCTGATATTGAAATGTCTTTTCCTGAGGACAGAGCACAGGAAGAACCTCATTTTGAAACAAGAAGCCCTCTTGGACAGATAGAACATTTCGAAGGAACAGAGGAACAACCATCTGCTGGCTAGAATGAAGAAGACCTTGAGACCTTTCATAAACAAAAATCAGCCAAGAGCCATAAGAAAATTAGAAAGTTAAAAAAAGAAAACAAACTGTTGAATAAAAAGGCTAAGAAGGCTTAAGTATTAAAGAAAAAGGTGGTTAAACTCAAAGAAGTTATTAAGGAATTGAGGAAACAACTAGAACGGGCAGATAAGGCCCACAAAAGAAAGAATAACAAAAGGGTAAGAGTGCAAGGAAGAAACCCTCTTCCTAAAGAAGCAGTCAGTACAAATTCTGTAGGGATACATACAGACCTTGAAGAAATAGTAGTAGAAGAAATAGTAGCTCAGAATGAGGAAGAAATTCCTTTAGAAACACAAGAAAATATGACAGCTACAGATAGACACCCGATATTAGAGGAAATAGCTCAACTCCTTGAGCATAATGCTACCATCAGGAGATTGGAGGAAGAATTGATGCAGTCTCAACAAACGCTAGTTCAAAACAGAAATGAATTATTGACTATGGCAGAGCACCAAGCACTCCAGTCCCACAAACAGAGTGTTATTGTGGACATACTGGAAGCATAGATTAAACAGGTCTAGCAAGCATTAACTCAATCCAGGGAAGAGATGGGCACTATGGAAGAATACCAAGCATCCCAATCTCAAGCACAAGGTGTCACCATTGATAAACTAAAGGCAGAGTTGGGACAAGCCGAGCGAGCATTGGCTCAACACCAAGATGAGATGGTCACTAGGGATGAATATCAAAAGATTGTTAAACAAATGAAGGACATGACAGCAACAGAGGGTGAGACCTATATTGCGCTCACCAAATCCCAAGGGAAAATAAAAAAGGTGCAAACCCAATTAGAAAAATCTTTGGAGCAAATCAAAGAAATCTGTGATGTCTACTCTGATGCTATTAATTGCAGAGCCCCTGCCACCAATTACACTTTATCCTTGCTGGAACGATATCTACTATTAAGAGTGAAGGCCATCAGAGTAGGAAAACCTAATTCATTTTCCATTGTACATGAGTTTATTTAATGTTTCAGAGAGAAAGATGAAAAGGTACAATACTTTTTGTGTGAATTGTACTTTCATAATTTCATTCTAGAAGGAAAAAGGGAAGATAACCCTGGCCCATTCATAGGTGACATGTAGTTTCAAAAATTTCTGTCATTTACTCAGAACCGAGTCAGATGGGGTAAAGCTCATAAAACCTTCCTAAAGAGGGAAGTTGGGCTAGATCTCTGGGTTAGGGGAGAACCTCCAAAGTCCTTTCCAGCAATTATGCGGCATACAACCTTTATGAAAAGAGGGGGGTTCATAGACTCCTTAGCCCCTATCCATCTACAGGTTATACGTTCAGGTATCACTCATTTTAGGGAGCTTAAGGAGGAAGCTCTTGTTGCTTCTAAACTGAGATGGGATGCATCCTCCAGTGAAGTAAAGAGTAGGGAACCCTTTGGGTACAGGAATTTATTTGCATCTACCTACAGAATAGAAAGGTATTCTAGATTGCTCCAAGAGGAAGGGCCTGCTTGGATTGGGTGCAGATATAATCCCCCTATCATCTGGTTCCCTCCAGAAAGTTACCAAAAATATTATCAAATTAACAAGAAAAGGGAGGATGCTTCTTTTGGAGAACTCAGAAAAACCAATGGGTTCAAAAGGCCTAGTGAACCAACCTTTCCACCTTACAACATTATTGCTTTACATGTAAAATCTCAGCTTATGTTAGGTTATGAAAAAGGTATAAATATCTTCCTTTTTCCCACATTTCATGATATCATCTTGATTGACTTTTCGATTATTTAGGAGCAAATAGAATAGAAAATGAATAATATACTCTTTAGTGTTATTGTTGAAGTTAGATTACATAGATCCTAAATATGATTGGAATTGTCTGGTTTTATTACAAGATTGGTTAAATATTGTCAAACCCAAGATAGCAAAGGAAATCTTGAAGATGCGAAAGCTATTGGAGGTTGAAGACTTTATGGTGCAAGGGAGTTTTCAAGATGATCGAGTTGCTTATATTTTAATAGTAAAGCAATCATGAGGATCTCTCGATCCTTAGGATAGATTAATTTACCCAGATTATTGTAATATATAAGGGGTAAATAGATCTTGAAAAGAGGTAGAAGAATTGCACCCAAGAAACCAGAACTTAGAATTACTATGCATTAGTAGTTTTTGTAAAATGTTGTACTAGCTATGAAATTAATAGAAGCTTCAAGTGGTTTTACCATTTCTATATACTGAATTTCAAATAGCAATGCTTATAAAGACCAAGGGCCCAATCTGAAGGAGCTATTGTTCGACCTGTAATTGTATCAGTTCAATTTATGTTTTGTAATTCAATTCTCTTTTACAGTAGTTAAATGAATGCATAAGTGTGTTGATGATTTCATGTCAATTGCAAGAGATAGATATTCCCTGAAGCATTAGATGATTGTTGTTCCAATTCTTATTACTGATATTTGATGCATGACAGTTCCTCATAAGTTCACGTTTGTTGTTCCCTTCACTTAGTTTGCATTTGTTGTTCCTTTCACTTAGTTTACATTTGTTGTTCCTTTTACTTAGTTTACATTTGTTGTTCCTTTCCGCCAGAATATAGTTGTTGTTCCTTTCAATAGAAATACGATTGTTATCTCTTTTCAACTAGATTACAGTCTCTGTTTCTTTCCATAGATAGATTAATTCGCCTTTTTCTTTCCAACAATTTGATTCATAATAATAGTCATTTATGCAAGTCTTTATCTATATTCAATTACTGCTCTTAAAATTAATTCAATAGATTAATTAGTTCATTTCCATTGCACTGCTTTAGATTTCAATTCCTAGAATCTTTCATGAATGTTTGAGGAAATTTATTGTTGATAAACTCATATTTGATTTCACTACACGATTTTAGCCTCTACGAGCTATCTGCATAAACTTTGTCAATATTCTTTGAGATAAAAGACGAATCCTCGGGTTGATAAATTAATGTTAAACTAAGGTTGTTTTTAGACATCTTTAGAGCCCAAAAATAAGTTATGACTCAACACTTTATTTATCAAGGGGGTCCTAACAAACATAATTTTAAAAGGGGTGAAATTTAAAAAATTAAAATCTAAGGCTTAGGAAAAGATGGAAACAAACTAAAAAGCCCAAGGAAACTTAGTGTGATAACATTGGCTCGACAGGGGATGGCATGCCCTCTGTGGGGTTCCAAGAATGAGTAGTTTTAGTGCCTTATCCTAGGGATATGGGGTCAGTTATTGAAACAAAAATAAAAGAAAAATGATATTTACAATGGCATGAAAAGCCAGTCAAGGCTCAAGCAAAGTACTTTTTCAGAAAATGCACATTGACAAGGCCACCAAAAACTTCTTCATTCTCCATATTCTGCAACTTGAAAGTGTTATTAGAGAATACCTCAGAGATTTTGAAGGGACCGATCCATAAAGCTTTAAATTTACCGTGCTTGCCTTTATCTTGCTTCGGTGCATCCCACTTGAGCAACAGATCGCTAGTTGAAAATCCTCTTTGTTAAATTTTTTGTCGAATGCCTGTTTGATCTTCAGTTGATGATCATGTGATTTATCTACAAGCTGCTCCCAAGTCTGTTGCACTTCAACTAGCTATTGAATCCTTTTGATCATATGATCAGGCTCCCCTTGGTAATCTTGGAAGAATTTTTCCATGGGTAAGGAAAGTTGAGAAGGAAAAATGGCCTCAACTCCATACACCAGCTAGAAAGGGGAAAGTCCCAGTGACCTCTTTGTCATCACTCTGTCAGCCCACAAAGCAAATTTGAGTTTTGAGTCCCATGCCTTTTTGTTCTTCTCTAACATCTTTTTAATGATCTTTATAAGGCTTTTGTTTGAGGATTCTGCAAGTCCAATCCCTTGAGGGTAGTAAGGGGTAGAGTGAACCAATGTGATTCCAAAATGTTCACAGAATTGAATCAATGGTTCATGCTTGAAAGATGCAACATTATTAGTGACGATTCAGCTCAGACACCCAAACCTTTCCATAATGTCCTCAAGGAAACGAATGATCACTTTGTGGGAAGCATTCCTTGTAGGAATAGCTTCAATCCACTTAGTAAAGTAATCTATAGCATTCAATATCCATCTATGTTGACCACTTGAAGTAGGATAAATTTCCCCGATAAAATCTAGGCCCCACTATTGAAAAGGTCCTGAAGCTGCCACAGGATTTAATGGAAAAGACTTGAGTTGTTGTTTTCCAGAGAACTTCTGACATTTAACACAGGCTCTGATCTTAGCACAAACATTGATGAACAAACTAGGCCACAAGTACCCAGCTCTGAGGATCTTATATGTCGTGGTTCTCCAATAATGATGCCCCCCACAAAAACTGTCATGAAAATCAGACATAATCTTTTGGACTTCTTGTGGGTCTAGGCACCTCAAAGGCACTCCTAATGGGTCTTTCCAATATAAAACTTGATCAACAAGGAAATATTTTATTGATTTGAGTTTTAAGGCTCTCACCTTGTTCTTTTCCATACCATTTGGAGGTTGTAAATTCTGTAGGAAAAATATAATGTCCTTGTACCAGCTGCAATCTGCCAATGCAGGGGTGACTTGAGAATCTTTATCAGTTATTTCAGCATGTTTATTTTATGAACATGAGTGGATGAAATTTACCCCCAATGCTGAGCAATTTGATTCAACCAACAACTTGGCTAAACCCTGGCCTTTAAGTAAATTTGGTAGGCTTAATTTCCAAATCAAATTCAATGATTTTAGCAATCCACTTGCTCCTTTTTCTGTCTATATCAGGCTGAATAAGAATTTCTTTTACAACAGCTGATGGAACATAGGCAATGACTCTTGAATGCAACACATAAAATCTTAAGTACTTGATAGATTTAACCAATGCATAGGCTTGCTTATCCATGATGTCATATTTTAATTTAGCATCTCATCTCTCAATGCCCTGCTGAAAAAGGCAATGGGCTTCTCTAAGCCTTCAATGTTCTTCTGCAATAAAACTATTGCTACTATATCAAAAGAAGAAAAAAGAAAAAACAAGAAAGTCCTTGGAGTAGTCTGGTCTAATAAGGACCGGGGATTCAGTCAAAGATTTATTTATCTAATCAAAATAATTATGGGACTCATCAGTCCATTTGATTTCACTACCTTTCCTCAACATGGTTGTGATATACTTAACCAACTCAACAAAATTTGACACAAACCTTCTCAAAAAATTAACTTTTCCCAGGATTGATTGCACCTCTTTTTTGATCTAGGAAGTGAAAATGTTTGTATAGATTCAACCCTACTGGTATCAATCCTTACCCCTTCATATGACTCAATATGCCCCAATAATTTTCCCTCCTTCATGGCAAACAATGATTTTTTAGGATTCCAAGAGAAGCAAAATTTTCTACATTTCAAGAAAACCTTTCTTAAATGATCACAGTGTTATTTATCAGATTGAGAGAACATTATTATGTCATCTAAATAGATAATAACAAACTCGTCCTTCTCTCCAATAAATTCTATGTCCATAGCTCGCTGAAAGGTCACCCCTGCGTTCATCAAACCAAAGGGCATCTTGGCGTACATGAATGTACCCCAGGGAGTGGTAAATGTCGTCTTCTCTCTATATTCTGGAAAAACAAAGACCTGATTGTAGCCAGAAAAACCATCAACCATGTACATCCTGGATTCTCTTGTGACTCTCTATAATATGTGCTCCATCTTGGGTAGAGGGTAGTTATCCTTTTTAGAGCTTTTGTTCAGATTTCAGAAATCAACGCAAAGTCTGATTTCTCCATTCTTTTTTCTCACTGGGACCAAATTGGCTACCCATTCAGAATACCTCAAAGGAATGATAATGTTTGCATCTAAATGCTTTTTCACCTCTTTCTCCATGACAGGCAGCAACATAGGAATAATTTGCCTCAACTTTTGCCTAAAGGGTTTGGTGTCTTGTTTTAATGGAATCTTGTGCTCTATAATGCTCGTGTCATAAGTTCTAAGATCTTCATAAGTCCAAGCGAATACATCAGCACATTCTTTCAACAACTTAGTATATTCTTCCCTCTACTCTTCTAATAGTCTGCTTGACAACTTGACATATTTTGGATTCTTTTTTGTGCCCAGATTGCACTCAGTTATGTCAACATCATCAATGGATACTTTGCCTTTCACTACCACATTGTTTCCATCAAATAATATTTCCAAAGGAACTAGTCCTTTTGGAATATGATTGCTAGGAAGCTGCACAATATGATGATTAGAAATTTTATTGAGGAAAACCTCAGCATGAGGATTAATTTCATAATCATGATCCTAATCAATGTGTAATGCAGAAAAATTGTCAACAGTCTCGAGGAAATTTTTAAGTTCTAGATCATCTTCAAACACCTTCCAATATTTTACATTGTACGATATAGAGGGAATGTATTTGACTTCTACATCATACTTGACTTTAAGTGGTATGGGGATTCTGAAATTTCTTGTTGATACAGCCAAAGAATAATCCATGGTATTCTCTTCGTTAGGAATAAATGAAATGTTAAAAGATGAGAAAAAACTGTCCACCAAGTCCCACACTTCATTTCTGTAAGATCTAAGCCTAGGGTGCTTTGTTTGATAAAGATTTTTAATCTGATGAACTATTAATTAAGCATCCCCAAACATTGATAGCTCTTCTATCCCCATATCTTTAGCAGCTCTCAGTCCTAAGACAAGAGCTCCATACTCTGCCACGTTATTACTAGTTTTAAATTCTAGTTTGTATGACAAAGATATAGTCTCTTGAGCTGGTGAGACAAATACCACTCCAGAACTAACACCTTCCTTGGAAGAGGCTCCATAAAATAACATCTTCTAGATAGAGGTGGTTAGAGGGGACTCTTCACAAAAGGTAACAGACTGTTTTCTAATTTCAAGAGGAGTTTCAGGAGCGTCAGTGAGCTGCAAAATGCTAGATACCAAATCGGTATCAAGAGCAAAAACAAGATGATTTGTGGGGTTTTCTTCATCACTAATGATGTAAGCCAATTAAGTTGCCCTGTAAAGTCTTCTATTCTCTCCCCCAAAGACGGGAATAGTAGCATGTGAGAGATCCATCTGCAAGGTTCCCCCAAGTCGTTTTGTCCAAGACCTCAACAAGATCATTCCGAACTTCGGGGGAACATCAACCACCACGATATCCATGACTATGATTTTCATGGTTAGCTGAAATAGAGTCACAACCAGATCCCTAATGACTCCAAGACACTTCACTTCCCTTGAGTCAAAATAATATAAGTCATGGTAAGTCTTTGTGATTTCTAACCCAAGTTCATCCATAACATTTTTTGGCATGAGATTGTGGGATGCCCCTGAATCCATCAAAAAATTATGCAGCACCTTATCATGAATATTCAGTGACATATAGAAAGGAGGGGATGAATCATCTCTGTCTTCTATCAACGGACCCAATATCACTGTTGGTTTTTCATCTTGTAGATTCACTGAATCAATGGCACTTGGGGAGGCTTTGGGATGTAACATTTTGGAGAGATATTTTTTAAATTCTTCATTTTTTATCAATTCCAAAAAAGGTACAGGGATATTTATTTTTTGGATCTCATTTTGAAAGCTGAAGGAAGAAGTAGACTTCAGGATTTCTTTGGTTTCAGGAGCAAGATTTTTGATCAGAACTTGTGGACTTTGACTATCTTTTTCCTTACTGCTAACTATCACAGCCTTGGCAGAATTTTCTTTTTGGGCAGATTGATTAGGTGCATCAGTTTTTTCTTCACTCTTCTTGGATCTTGGATTATATCTATTATTACTTTCTTTTTCTTTTTCTCCCTTACTTAATTCATTTATTTGAATATCCATCAAGGATTTTTCATAAGAAGATTGAGTCAAGTGTGCGGATGGGGATGTGTCACCTAAGCAATGAATCTCAGGATCAACTTCTAGCTCCTCTCCTTCTTAATCAGCAACCAGATTGTTTTGTAAAGGAGATTGTACCCTTTGATCATCTCTCTCTCTGTTTCTGGGATCTCTGGGAAGGATTTGCGGAGAATTATTTGGTCTCCTAAAGTTACCTTTGTTATCGGTATTTTGAGTATTTATGTAGGTTTGTTTTCATTCCAGTTTTAATTTTTGTATCTCAGTAGAAAGGGATTTTACTAATTTGGTGAGCTTCTCCACTTGAGGATGAAAAATATGGGATTCATAAGTTGAGGCTTCAATTCTACTTTTTCTTCTATCCTTATCATATTTTCCTCTGAGTTTATCAGATGCCACTATGTTGGATTCTACCTCCAAGGCCGCATCTTACATATGAACTAAGGAGGTTGATATTATTTCTCTCAATAGAAGGTAGAACTCGGGGCCAAAGGCACTGGCATAAGTAATATATCCAGAGGTTTCAGT
>JASDQU010406224.1:0-10482 GCA_032191745.1 Picea mariana
TAACGGGCTGAAGAACAAAAACCTCTCTCATTTTTTTCACAGGTGCCACCATCTAGGAGAATCAAAGCTATCTTTCAGCCTCAATTTTGGGATTTTTCGTTTTCCTGTTACAGTCCCGATTTTGCGGGAGCTTTTACGACAAGCTGGAGGTGAATTTGATGTAACCAAGGGAGGTTTTTGTCCAGAACATGCCCATATATAATAACCTCCTTTAGTTTTTTCCCAGGTGTCAACATTGAAGATAAACATATGTCTGTGCAGACCCCTTTTTTGTAGAAATTTGGCCCGTCTTTCATGGCAGACAATTCAGGATTTTGGGGGATTTGTGGCTATTTTTGGCTGAGGCGGTTGAATCCGACTTCCTAAACTTGTTGGGGGATCTATCCTATTCATTCATATGATTTTAATGTAAAATTTTGTTGATTTGGGCACCAAGGAGGGAGGAGGGATCATTATTGAACTTTGTATCAGGGCTCACAGAGCTTTCTATATTTCATCAATCCAATAATACAGTCACAACAGCTACAGGATTCATGCGTCATTTTTGGTGGTGGTGTTTTTCTTATTCACTGTGATTTGTTTCCAATGTATTTCTTAAGTTATTCATACTTTTAATTATGCAAAGAAGTTCAAAGAACAGAATTTGTTGAGACATACATTATGTTTCTGGCTTTGACATAATTGTCAATGTTTTCTTCTCAATGGTTAATTTCAGGATTCTTGATTGCCCTGTTATTGCCTGGTCCTCTCACCTTGCTCCTCTAAATCCAAAATCAAATTCAAAGAATTCAACAAGAGTGCCTACCTTGCCTTGTAAGGCTGTTTGTAGAACTTGTTTTTGATTGAACTTCAGGTTGTGACCCCATTACCCAATGGACCTCTTTTCTCCTGGTCCAGCCAATCATTTAAAAAATCCAAACTCTTAACTCATTATCTAGCCTAATATCTATTCAAACAAATCTATATCAAACAGAGAGATCCCTCTCTGAGTCTTGGAGGGCTAGATCCAAGACTCGAAGTGGTTTTGATGTTGCCTATGTGACTGCCTCCACAGCCTTGGGCAAATTACAGAGTGATAACACACATCAAGGTCCAATGCAATAATTTTAGGATTAAACATGTAGTTGTTGATCATGGTTCTAGTCTTAACCTCATATCTCTTCGATTTTGTCGTAAAATGGGTTTCACCTACATCTCTCCTACACACATCACTTTTTGAGGTTTTAACCATTCAAAAGAGAATTCATGTGGCTCTTTAACTCTCAAAATCACTCTTCAACCCAAGAATGTGTCCTCTCCTTTCGTATTTCTCGACCATGATATTTAGTATAACATCCCCATTGGATGACCCTAGCTTCATGCCATGATGGCCATCCCATGCACCTTTTTGGGAGAGCTATTTTTATACCATCAAGGAGAGTCTTATTCCACTAAGGGATATCTACATCCATTCTCCCTTCCCTCAATGGATGTAATTGTTATCTTTTGAAACCTCACCTTTTTGGTAGTAAAAGCACTAGTTTCGGTAGAAGCACTCATTTAAGAATCACATCCAGCATCTTAACCAAATTGACAAGCAGATATGAGAGCAGTTAAAGATGCAAGAGAAGTGACAAGTCCAACCTTAGTCGTTGATTACTATCCAACACCACTAGTTAAAGAGAAAGACCTAGAAGCAAGGAAAGTAGTGGTACCATACCCAATTCCATATATAGATACTCCAGGTACGGAGGAAGCATATTGTCTACCATCATAAGAAGCAAGGGAAGCAATTTCATCAAGTTTATCCAGCACTACCAATAGCTAGGGTAGTAGCACCAACACCATAAGTCGTTGAAGCAATTGAGTCAACAAAAAAAGTACATACAGTCATACCCTATTTATGAACATGTCAATTAGGACATGCTTTTCTAGGCCTGACCCACACCAAGTAGTGGTAAATGCACGAACGACATGGCTAACATGGGGGAATGCATCATACATGGATAATGAATCATATATAGATATGGAAAATGTACGGGAAATGTGCATCTATCTTTCTAAAATTAATATATGTTTTTTATAGGAAGAATCGGGGTATAGGTCGATATGCAAGTGAACTATTTCCCAAGTTCAATCAACTGCCTCTGCCTTAGCTGACGGATCAACAAGATCAACTAGGTCAACAACTAGAACAACAAGCTCTAGCTATGGAATTGGATATTCCCTTGTAGGTTATGATGGATATCCAACTTGATCTCTAACCAACTCTGTTATTGTCTTTACCCCTTATGCTTTCTCTTATGGATCGGGTTAGGGATCTCAATTAGGCTAAGACGTTGTAGGTTAAACTGAGTGGTAAATTAGTTTGTATGCCTATCTAGTGGCTTCTTTTGCTATTGTGTCTGCGGGATTAATTGATTCACAGTAAACAAAGTGAACGTCTCTAGATCCCTTCACCTTCACTGCTAGTAATGTTATTTTAATTGGTGGTGCTTATTATATCTTAACTAGTTTAGCTGATAATGGTGGTGAAATGTGTTGAAATGGGTGGTGTTACATCCCTTGCATCTAAAGGATATTAAACATGATATGTCGCCTATGCACATATGCTTTATCCTATTCGTTATGTGTGTGTGTTTGGGCTTATATATGCCCTATCTTATGTATTTTCCTTTGCTAGGAACATGGACTAATTATGAAATTGTATCAACTGAAACTGAGACTGATCAATAGACTGGTTCAACTCAGTAAACTGAATAAAAAACTATGAATAAACAACTAGATCAAATGCAACTTTTGGACTGACATGGGATGACTACAAGGAAGGACACTAGAAAAAAAGATTGAATTGGATCCTCCCAAACAGGAAATCAATATCAATCTCCGACAGGCCCTGGAACAGGTTTACCAATGAATGGATCAGAATATACCACCCCTAATGTTTTTAAGAAAACAAGACCAATTGAATCTATGCTTGGAATTGGAACAACTGCTTTGGGTCTTGCTTCCACTGATGGATTTCTAACATGGGCTCAATCTCGAGCTCACTTTCGAATCCTTTGTTCCAATCACTAGGTACACTTAGTAAACCAACCAACTTAGTTACCCTAGCTACCAATGGTGGCAGGTAAACTACTTAGTCAACTAAATAAGCTGGAAGTTATAGTGCCTTTGAGTTTACTGGGTAAACTTGGTAATTTGCTATTTTTGCATTAAGATTCAAATCCCTCATTTACTTAGTAACAATTTGATTGAGCATAGGTAATATATGCTATTAGCAGCAATAGACAATAACAAATGAATTCTTCTGCACTGCTCTCATTTATCTAAGAAAAATAAATTGTTGTTAGGTAATTCTTAGGGAAAGAAATATCATTCAACTTCCCCAACGACACTTTTCCATCTCAGTAACCAGTTTTTTGCAATAGTAGATTCTTCTGTAGATCCATAAGTTTATGGAGCAGTGAAGAGAGCAAAGCTAGAGACAGAGTATAAGTAGAGTGAAACATAGCTTCGTACAAGAAATGTTGATAGATCAATACAATTGAACTAGATCTTTGACTCAACTTAACTCCTATCACTCAACTCTAATCAGTAGAACTTAGCAATAGATAGAAGGAATAGAGTTTAAATAACAATAAAGGATACTATATCTATTATAAATAGAATACAATAAGGGGCGAGGTATGAACCTCCCCGACTCCACAACTATAGCAATGAACCACCCTTATATCAATACTCATCAAACTAGAAGAGCTACAGTACTTAGACCATTCAACCCATTGCGCTTTTAACCAAAAAAACCACCCTTACTTTACTTTTATGTCAAAGCACCCTTACTTTACCTTTATGGAATCACCAATCACTTTAGTATGAGAGACATATTATAGGAGAAAGAAATAGATACTCATCAATAGGAATACTCATCATTGGTTATAAGAGATACAAATACATATCTAGTACCATAAACACAGGAGCATCCCTTTTCCTTTAAACCCAGACTCTGAAATCCATACCTAGTATCAACACCCTAAGGAGCAGGAGGGACACATAGATATATACCCAGGAAAAAAAACTAGTTGACCAGAAATTCAGGAGCATGGAATCATTGGTGGGGTCTTAGTAAAATGGGTCTTCATCAAATTGGTATTAGTCAATGTGAAGGACGAAGAAAGAGCATGGACATGAATCATACAGACATACATAACCTACCTGCACCGTACATATAAGATTTACTTTACGGGGTTTGTCAACAATATATTCCTTCAAAAAGAAAGCATCCTTAAAGGATTGATCATTTTGTTGTATTTTTTCATGGTCCTTGCGGTATCTCCAAGGCTTTAAAACTATGGAGACCAAGTAGTACTCTGGTTGGCTTAGGTTGTGACCTTATGGTGCCTCCCAGTTAAACATAGCAAAGGCTAACAAAAAGAACCCATGATTTAACAATTTATCCTTTGTGTATTCTTCATGCATATCCTTTATGAACTCGTGAAGGAAGAACTAACACTAGTTTAGTCACTTACCCTTCGCACATGCATCCACGTCAGAGAGAATGTCGAGAGTGCATTCTCCTCTCTTTTTTTGTGCATGACTCTGCATACGATAATCTGACTTGCTATGTGGACTATTTTTGTTGTGATAGCTACAATGGTGGCACCTTTGGTTCCCATGCTTGTGCTTTGCATATTGTAGAGATCCTCTTCACCAATCTTCCTCATTCACTTGTTTACTTAGAACGTGGGTAAATGGTAAGGTAGTCACTAGCAGCAGAGACCGGGGGAAGCCAATAGCTTGAGTGTCTCCATATATAGGTAAGATTTATGAGCCTGTACAAACTCGATATCAAAAGCGTCATTAGGGAAATACGCACAAACATTTCACCATGACAAATTATATGAATTAGCGGTGGATATGTCCCTCTCTCTGCAGTTTCTCATCATGGCTCATATGTTTTCACTCAGTAAAATACTGATGTTGTCAAATTGGAGACTATATATGATGTTATCGATGTGACATTGGAACTGATTGAGATAAAACCAAACACACCTATGTCATGGGCATTGCAATTCATTGCGCTATACTCGGGGTAACACATTTATAGGGGTAACACATTGACCTCATCATCGTCTAGAAAAAATGATGCAATCAAATTCNTTAGGCCTCACAAAGAAGGTTTTGTTGTTGTCGATACCCCATACAAGTGGTTATAGCATATCCTTCGCTAGCGCCAATCATTGATTGATACTGAGTGTCTGTCAATTTCTAAACTAGATAAATCCTGAGTGATTACCAAGAGTGATTCCCAAGTCACCAAAGATAGTCTTAATTCCAAAATGATTACTAAGAACAGGTAGCCCTAATTTCGATGGGTACATCGTATAATAAGACAAATGTGCATTTATTGGGCTTTATGAGCATGCTTACATACCTAAATATCTGGAACTATACACCAACCTCGCGTTACTGATACCTAGCACATTGAAACAAATAACAATCATCGATTGACGTTGACAGCTTTAGGTTGACACCTTCCCTTTAGGGTGTTATTTGTATTCCATTTAGGGCACGCAGGGTGTTGCTATTTGTATCCTCCCAGTGCAGATAGATCAAGATATAAATGATCGAGTTTACCCAATTCCAAGTACGAAGGAAAAAGCATAGGGAGCAGCAGAGATAGAGGTAGTAGAGGGGAAAGAAAAGAAATAACAGGCATGGGCATTGGACGACCTGAGCATATGGCTTGGGCTTGGGCATGGGTTTGGGGTTGTTTGCTTATTGGGATTTGTTTGGATTTTGCATGTAGTGGTATCAGCGATTAGCATGGCATTGGTAGATCGATATCAGTTTTTCGACATTGGTTGTTTGGCTTGACGTGTTGATGGGAAAAAATTGGCACCACAATGATATCAATAGTACGATAATTTACGTATATAAGGCAAGGTGGTCAGTGTGCAGATATTGACATAATGGGTGGCGCGGAGGCTAGCTGTTGAGTCATGCTAGGTGATTTTGGATTTTCATTTGGGATGTGTACTTGGTGGGGCCATTTTGGTGCTTTCCCTTCACTCATTTTTTAAGCGCTTTCCTTTCATTACTATTGATTGTTTCTTTTTATTTCCCTTTGTGATTTGATGTGATAGCATTTGTTCGTGTGGTGTTTTGATTGCCTCTCTGATTGTTTGATTTGATCCAAGAAAATATCCACTTGGACCTCATTGATTGACTACATAAAGTAAGGTGTCTCCCCTAGACCCCTAGATCTCATTGGGACCATGGGGGTATCCGGGTCACTATATTAGAGGGATGTTGATCCAAATATATTACTATTTTTACTAAGATAAAAGGCTCCCAAGTCATACTTGGACTCGAGCAAGGTTAACTCTTGATTAAAAGTAGGGGCATATGGGGGGGAATGGGGGAAAGACCAAGACTTTAGAAGGAGGAGAACCTAACACCCAACAATCATAGCATAGTCATAGCCCTAAATAACTAAGTAGCCCTCGTAGATCAACCTAACTAAGCCTTATCCCTACCCATTTTTTTCTTAGCATGCCTAGTAAGGCCTATGATACTCCTGCTACTAGACTTGCTCCTGCTCCTGCTTCTACCTAAGCCTCTAGTACCTTTTTCCTAGCTCTTGGATCTACTACTAGTGTCAGTGTTGTCTTTATTATCTAAAAGAGGACAACCTTTACTTCATTTTTAGGCCTTATTTCCCCAATACCAATAATATCATTAAGTATGAGGCTTGACTCGAGCTTAGTGTAATGATTGACCTAGAATCTTACTCCATATAGGACTTTGGTGATTCCTAGTTGATCATGAAGCAATTCTAAGGTGAGTATACTATACGCGATCCCACGCTTGTTGCTTCCTGTAGCATTGTCTCTCATTTGTTGTGTAGTCATTTCTGCACATCGCATGTCCACTTCGTCAACCGAACCAAAAATATGTATGCTTACTTTCTTGCCTCAATTGTTGTATCCGGATAGCTTCTTGATCACTTACCTTTTCTCAGTGACTTTCTCCTCTTAGATTCTACATGTAACCTAAAGTTTATCTCCGATCCGCCCTACCGAGTATTTTTCCCACCTCCTTGTGCCTGGTTCCCTTAGATGTCGACATCTCCCTCTTACTGTGATTTGCATCCACCTATGCCTTGGTATGCTAATATTTCTAGGCATTTATCCTTTAGAGAGGATCCTCCTGAGTATCGGTCCAAGTTTAACTTTACTCATATGTATTGTTGTTATATCATGTTAAGTGGAGTCCTGTATAGGAAAGGTTTCAATGGTGTCTTGCGTTATTGCATGGATTGTCCTAAGATAGACATAGTGCTTCATGAAACCCATAACACTGATAGTGGGGGCCACTTTGGGTCGCATGCCGCACTGACTAAAATACTATGCATGGGTTACTTTTGGCTCACCATGTGATTTGATGTCAAAACACTTTGTCTAGAGATGTCCTGCTTCATAGCATCATGCTTATCTGCATCATGTACCTTCCACAACTTCATCCCCATAGAGTCACCCTAGCCTTTATCATTGTGGGGTTCAGATCTCATAGGTGCCATCACCCCCTATTTCATGTAATGGTCATAAGTTAATCATTGTATCCATGGATTACTTCACTAAATGGGTAGAATCCATGTCTCTTACCCATATCACAAGTAGAGCTATTGCACACTTTATTCTTAATTAGATTATCTTCCGGTTTGGTGTTACACAAACACTTGTGACTGGTAATGGCACCCAATTGAGGTAAATTGAGGTAGGGAGAATCTGACCTAAGTATGGTGTTAAGTAGAAGTTTTCTACTCCTTACTATCCATAGGGTAATGGGCAAGCCAAAGCTGCTAATAAGACCTTGCTTGCTATCCTCGAGTGCATTATTAGCAAGTCTGGAAAAGATTAGAATGCATAGCTTTATCTTACACTTTGAGCTTATTGCACATCATTTAGGATACCCACGGGTGCTAGGCCTTTCTCATTCGTATATGGCTCAAAGGTTCTACTTCCCTTAATGTCTTAGTCCTTTCGCTTCACATCACTTTGTATGATGTTATTCATGAGGAGCAGCATGTTGATGCTCTTAAGGTAGATTTGGAGATTCTAGATGAGAAGCATTATAGAGCCTTAGAGCACAAGCAAGTTTCTCATAGGCATGTACATAGGGAATATACTCAGATCGTGTAGCCTTGTCAATTTATAGCGGGAGACATGGCAGTGGAGATTCTCAGGTAGGAGATGGGTAATCTCTACTTCCCCATCTCCACTTAGACCTTAGGCAGAATTTCAGAGTTGTAAGTGATTGTGTCAGCCAAGGAAAATTCAAGGTGAATTGGATTGGCCCATATGTTATCATTATTGATTTTGGCTCATAAGCCTTTAGTCTCGCAATGCTGGAGGGGTCACCCTTGTTTTACTTGGTAAATGCAATGCACCTGCATAAGTACTATGCTTGAGTGCTTCTAGTAGGTTGGGTCTTCTTTTATACTCTTACTTTACTTATTCGAGCTCACCTCATGTGGTTCACTTCCACTAGGTCTTGTTGGGGTCAGCTCACATCATTACGTTTCACTCTACTCCATACATATTTATATATGGTATTGGAAATGTTCATTATGTATATCACTACATTCACATGTGTATTCATCCACTCCACTTCACCTCACCATCGTCTGCTAGGGTGCGAGTCTTTCCTTATCCCTGTGGTTCTGGACTAAGATAGTCCATCCTCCTACCACTGACCGTGTGTCTGTATATTTTTTGTGTGTAAGTGTACATCCAAGCTACATGNATTACCTGTCAAGCCTATAGAGCCAGGTGGGAACCTCCAATTTAGATATAACCTTAATTGGGGTCCTACACGTGTTTTCTTTATGGACGATCATGACATGCAAGGGTACATGGACCCTGCCTCGTCTAAAATGTCAAGGGTTTCCCCATGCTCTCTCATTAGGTGATGATAATTAATAAATCCCCTATAGGGGGGAACTAACTACCCATCCATCGTGTTCCACTCACTGCACATATGCTTACTTGACGCAAGTTGGATTTGGTGAGATCTCATTGGTAGTTGCATATGTGTATGTATCCCTTAAGCCTCTTTCTCCGAAAGTGTTGAGAGTATGTGTGCTTAATTATTACACTTACCAGTGTTGCATATACTCAAGCTAACACGATCATTGGGTGCATTATGTTGTTGGGCATAGTACGGGCTATTTTTCTAGTTTCGTGGGATTGTTAGTTCCACCTTATTATTATGCATTGTATTTTAGCATGCATATTCACGTGTATGTTACATTGCTATGCCACATGTATCCACGCTAGGGTGTCACTCTCCTTGCATGCATATTTATGTTTACATCCTTTACAACTACTCATACTCGAATTTTTTTTACACTCATTTATGCGCCATCTCTACTTGAAAGTTGTAATGCACATTGCTCATTTTGCAGTGTTTTTGTACGCACCTATCGATGTCCCATTTTCTTCTGCATTCCTATAACTTCTACAAACTACTTGCATCATACATTTCCCTTTAGCACGCTATGCATGGGATATCGTGGGTTGCTCTTGCTTCTCTTGTCCTATGGTAGTTCCTCTCTTGATGTGTCATTCTCTCCCATGGTGTACCCATGTGTTTGTGTTGTGTCTTATTATTGCATTCTCTTGAATTTGTATCATGTCTCGTTGTTGTAGTCATCATGTATTCTGCTTTGTTGCTTCCTCACTCAATTTGTATAGACTTAGTGTCCCCCTATCGGGTATCACATGGTTTCTTCACTGCTTGTATATACACTCTGTCATTAGTTTGTTGTGTCAGTGTCTTCACAATAAATACAGGAAGATCAACACAGAAACATATCCCCTATCGTCTAATATGAAACAAAGAGAAATACACAGGGAATTCATTAAGAAAACTTCCATCAATTCACTAATAAAACAAATTCAAAACGCAACAACAATTTTTTTGGTTGAGATTCTGCCAGGTTCCTTCATCAATCAACTAAGAGCAATAAACATATCTCTATACCATGCATTATCACAATTACTCTGCATTGTTCTATAAAGAATCGGTCTATCTCTCTTAAGGGAGGATCAATCTCAATATGAATTATCATCGAAAAACATGCAACACCACAACCATCTAATCCAATCTACCTATCACAACTCGGGCTAATTCATTTCTAAAACTACCAAGAACAACAAGAGGAAATCCAACAAACAATCTATATATTATCAATCTGATAACACATGTTTTAGTCAAATAGCCAATTGGGGCTGGGCTATAGGAAGGATGCTCCTTATTATAATAAGGATCATGTGGATCTTAACCATATGAAGAAAATCGTTATTAGTACAAAAGCATCTATAGCCTCAACAGGATAACCCTCTTCCTTGTGTGGTCAAAGAGTAAAAGGATGAGATAAAGGTATAGAGGCTAAGATACTCATTTGGCCTTAGGATCATAAGACTCCTTGGTGTGAAT
>JASDQU010406227.1:0-10642 GCA_032191745.1 Picea mariana
CGTTGGAAAGGTATCATCGAGGAGATTCATTTTGGGGGCTCAATCATGCCTTTGTATATCATTTAGAAACTCGATCCTGAAAAACTTTCATTTAGGCCCTGGAAGTAAAAACTGCTAAAAATAGTAAATTGCCAAAAATGTCAGAAAGTTGTTTTGAGCCAGTTGGAAAAGGTGGGTGGCCACCGATATCCATTTGGATCAATTAATCCAAAGGAGAGGGAAGTGTCTAGGATAATGGTCAAGAGGGGTCAAAGGGGGAAATACCCATGTATATTAATTTAACCCTTTTTCCTAAACTTGCTAATTGTATATGAAGATTCCAATTCTTGATTGAGTGTTCTCAAAGCCAATCATTGAACACATGTAAGAGGGTTGTTGTGAGTGGTCACATCCCAGAGTTATTGGGCACATTGGGGTTGAGTACAATCAACTTGGGGGAATAGTGTGAGTCAAGAAAGGAAATCCAAAGGGAGGAAATTTGTATGGGTTGGGACAATAGTTTAGGAGAAGGAAGTTTTTGTGCACGAGGGAAAGGAGAGAGCAAAAAGAAAAAAGAGAGCTTGGAGTTGGTGCAACCATGGAGGGAAAATTATAGAGCAAGATGGAACGTATTTAGAGTGTTTTGGAGCTTAAGATTGAATATTCAGGTTGTTAATCCTGAAGAGTGAACTCTAGAGTGAGTTTCACTGTAACAACAAGTGTTTGTTGTTGGTTTGTTGGTAGTTTTCCTAGCAACAAGTTCCCTTGAGTTCTCAGCTGAGGGATTCCTAGTTACATGTACCAGAGTAACCCTGATAAATGAATGGAAGATTACTTGGGATAATCCTGATAAATGGATGGCACATCCCTTGGGTTATCCCTGATAAAAGAATGATGCATTCCTTGGGTTAGACAGTTTAAGAGGAAGAGAGCTGGTAGAAAAATTGGGATAGCTGTAGAAGAATATCAGTTGGGTTATGAGTTTTTTGAGCTCTAAGTGGACTGTGAGAGACCACCCTCTTTTGTGGATTACTAGCCTCAGCTCGGGGGCGACTGGATGTTGATATTTGGAACAATCAGTCTATGGTTGGGTGGAACGTCCGTCCCAAGAAGTTGGTTGCAGAATTTTTTTTTAAAGATAAGTGTTTTATCTTGTTGCTGTGTTATTTACATGTGTTATTGTTGTTCATAAACTCTACGTAAATGAGAATGACTTATATGTTGTTGTAATGAGTTGTTTAGCTGCATTTCATGTTGATTATTAGCATGCTTTATATGTATCTTTTTTATGGTTATAGATAGTAGCTAAATCTATTTTAAATTTGTAGTTGTAAGCTACATGAAATAAGCTAACAGTAAAAGAATTACTTTGTTTACCATAAATTTCGTTTTTATGTGTATTCCGCACTGTAATGTCTCTCGGTTGTGTTGGGGAATGTTGCATTTTGGTATCAGAGCTGTAAAAAGGGATATTTTTGTGTGGCTTTGCCCAACTTGGGTGGATGGGAACATTACAAAGTGGTATTAGAGCCCAATTTTCAACACTGAGCTTGGATGGGCCGAGTTAGCAGAACGTTGAAGGGGAAATTCGTAGAGAATTAATTTTGGAGTGTGTTTGCAAGTTATTTTATTAATTTATTGCAGTGAAATTGAGAGAAATTTCATAGGTAATGTGAAAAATTGAGCCTCTTTGGAAATTTCGAACATAAGAAAAATCAGAAAAAATTGGGTATTTTTCTATACGACGACGTCGACATGACGTGGAGGCCAAGTGTCAGATGATGTGGTAGAAGAAATACGTGTAATACCACAGTGGAAGGCACATGTTGGACGAGATGACAATTGGTAGGTGGCGTGGAGCCATGTGGCAGATAAATTGTGAGTCCTATGAAACAACAATAAGATCTTGGAATTTTTCTAAGTGTTAAGCTATCACGAGTTTGCATAGATGGAAAAATGGTTAAGTCTTGAGACTTCTCGAACGGACTTATGAAACAAAGGTTACAAGATTAGGAGTCCTGGAGTCCGCGTAGATGGAAAAATGGTTAAGTGTTGAGACTTCTTGGAAAAACTTATGAAAGGAAGGTTACAATATTATGAGTCTGCAAGTCCATGAAGGAAAAATAAGATAAGTGTTGGTGGCAGGTTCATGGAAGGTATGAATATGGGCTATGAGTCCGCGAGTTTGCCACCCACGAGCCCGTGAATATAGTAAAGTTTCTAAGAATGGGAGCAGGTTAAGTGCGGCGAAACTATAGGGTTCAAATTGGAGAACGCGAGCCCAAAATGAAGAATATATATGACTTAGATCCACGATGAATACATTAAGACAGATCAACAACGAAGATCTAATCAAGAAATGAACATAAGATTGTTGCGTGTTTCTACTATGTTGCAAGTGCTAATGAATATTCCTTCACTGTTTTTCCACCATAATTTTCATCTCAGAGCTTGGATTGGAGCAAACGAATAGCCATTGGAAAGTTTTTTAAAAAAAGAATGCATTTAAGGAATCCTACTTGGGAGTAGTGGATTAATATTCTTCAAAATTTAAAACAAAGAATGACCTGTAATCTAATTGATAAATATTTTGCAATATGCTTAATTCCAACAACAATTATTGCATGAACATTCTTGTAGAATTAGAGATACATAAAAGTAGACCTTAGTTCCTACATGAAAACTAGAGACATGGAGGATGATCAAGGGTTTTATAGCCATGAAGAAGAAATTGGAGGTCTTCATACGAACATGGGTAATGCTGAGACTGAGTTTAATGGGAGAAGAGACAAGTAGGGGACTGTAACTATCAAAAGCTTGCAAAAAGAAGTGCATAACTATAGGGTCGATAACGAGAGGATCATGAAGGATAAAGAAGAGATTCTTTAAAGCCTAAATATGCTACAAAAACAAGTTAACAAGGACTCTAGCACCAAGCAAGTAGGTAGTGGTAGACAAGTATCAACACCAAGATCTCATAGCAAAATAGATGATCACGGGAATGATAGGCAATCAAGAAGCATGAGTGCACACCATCATTCTCCAAGAAATTCCACCAGAAGAATTCATGCAAGTTCAAGTAGAGGGAGCATCCCAAGTGTGTCTCTTGTTCCGAGGAAAAGGAGAATACCCAAGGTAGACATCTTGCAGGGTGAACTCATGAATATTAAGCCACCAACTTTAATGGAGAGAATAAGAAATGAGAAGATGTTGAGGCCTAGTTGTTGGAAATGAATAAATATTTTCAACTACATGATTACCCATCCCCGGTAGAAGCTAGACTTACCACATACCACTTGCAAGGGAAGGAAACCAATGGTGGGATCAACTTATTCAAGCCAAGAACCTTGATGAGAAAATAATCTCATGGAGGCAATTCAAGGGATATTTCCAAGAAAAATATTTGTCTGAGCATTACTATGAAAGAAAGATGAAAGATTTATTTGAACTCAAGTTGGGAACCATGACAATGGAGGAATATGAGAAGTGGTTCTTTGAATTGTTAAAGTATGTTGACTTCATCAAGGATGAGAAGGTCAAAATCCAAAGGTTTCTAAGTGGTTTACCCTCTTTCTACAGTGATATATTCAATATGATAACCCTAAAACCTTGGAGGAAACCATAAGGAGAGAAATGCATCTATATGAGCAGAGAAAAGGAAGACTAATTTTCCAAAAATATTGGAATGACAAGATGAAGGATAAGAAGGATCAAAGGCATAAGGGTTTTAAGCCACCCTTTTTCAGGAATAATTTTCAAGCAAATAAGCACGGCCAAGTCACATAAAATGTACACAAGACTGCATATTCATTTGGAAAAAGGCCAAGGCAACAACTGGTTCATGGTGGGGATGTGAGGGAAATCATCTATATAGGGATTTCCCTCATAAAGGAGAAAGAATGAGGACCGTCAACAACATTCAAGAGTTTGAATCAGTGGAAGACATGGGTAGAAATATGTCAAGGATTTATGCAGCCTTGGATAACAAGAAAGCTAAATATCAATCCCCCATGATTGAAGTGGAAGGTAAGATCAATAATAAGCCCATAACAATTTTAATTTATTCTGAAGCTAGGCATAGTTATATAAATGCTAACATTGTTGAAATTTTTCACTTGCAAAGAAGTAAGCATAAGAAATCTTGGTCAATTCAGTTAGCCAAGGGGGCTAAGAGGAAAATAAATGAGTTGGTTAAAGATTGTTCGATAGACATGAATGGACTCAATACAAAGGTGGATGTAAACATCATATCATTGGGTTCATATGACTGCATAATTGGCATGGACTGGTTGGAGAAACATCATGATTTCCTAGACTGTTACAACAAGATAATCACATGTCTTGATGAGGAAGGGAAACAAGGCAAGATTCAAGGCATTCTAAGAGATGTAGTTGTTAGAGAGATTTCAACTATGCAGTTGAAATAGATCTTTAGGAAAGGATGCTAGATGTGTGCAACCCATATGGAAGAGGAAACCAAAGACAAACTGGAAAGCATTGAAGACCATCTAGTTTTGAGGGTTTTTGAAGATGTTTTTAGAGAAATTCTGGGACTACCACCAAAAAGAAACATCGATTTCTCTATTACTTTGGTGCCAGGAGCTACCCCAGTGTCTAAGGCACCTTACAGAATGGGCACACCTGAACTAAAATAGTTTTAGATGCAACTTGAATTTTTTTTTAAGAAGGGGTATATACGCCCAAGTGTGTCACCTTGGGGAGCCCCAATTATTTTTGTGAAGAAGAAGGACGGAGCCTTAAGGCTGTGTAATGATTCCAAGTAGCTTAATAAGGTTACCATAAATAATAAGTATCATTTGCCAAGAATTGATGATTTGTTTGACCAACTGAAAGGTTCAAGAATGGTTTCGAATATTGACTTGAGATAAGGCTATCATCAAGTAAGGATAAAGGAAGAAGACATCAACAAGAAAACATTCATAATAAGATATGGACATTATGAATTCACGGTAGTGCCATTTGGGATTTGAAATGCCCCAACAATTTTCATGTTCCTAATGAATGGAGTGTTCAGGGAGTACCTGAACAAGTTTGTGATTGTGTTCTTAGATGAAATCCTTGTCTATTCTAAATCATAAGAGGAACATGAGAAACATTTAATAATGGTGTTGCGAGTTTTAAGAGAGCATAAATTGTATGATAATCTAAGTAAGGGCATCTTTTACCAAAATAATATTCACTACTTGGGGCATATAATTTCAACAACACGGATATAAGTTGATCCTGAGAAGATAGAGGCCATTAGAGGATGACCAACTTCAAAAAATGTGATAGAGGTTATATCATTCATGGGTCTTGCTAGTTATTACCGAAGATTCATAAAAAGGTTCCCAAGGATTGCAAGTCCAATCACTTCTTTGGAAAAGAAGGGAGTGAAATTTGAATGGACTTCCAAGTGTGAAGAGATTTTCAATAGTTGAAGGAAATATTGACAAGTGCACCAATATTGAAGATTGAAGATCTAGATGAATACTTTGTTGTGTGCACCGATGCATGCAAGGAAGGACTCAATGGAGTTCTCAGTGAAAGGGATCATGTGGTATGTTATGAGTCCAGAAAATTAAAAGAGCATGCAAGGAATTATGCTACACATGACTTGGAGTTAGCAGTGATTGTACATGCATTAAAAATGTGGAGGCATTACCTTATGGGTAAGAAATTCGAGCTAAGAACAGACCACCATGGTCTGAAACATTTGTTCGGACAACCAACACTAAATACTAGACAAAGTGAATGGATGGAATTTCTGAGTGAATATGTTTTCGAAATTAAGCATATAAAGGAAAACAAAATCAAGTAGCTGATGCACTCAGTAGGAGAGCTCATGAAGTGCATGTGGCTGCCATCGACATGTACAAGATATATTTGAAAGACAAAATTATTGTAGCAACAAATTCAGATCAACAATATGTGAAAATAAAAGAAACATTACAACAAGGTAATTTTTAGCAGAAATTTAATTTTTATGAGCTGAAAGAAGATGGAATTCTCATGTACAAGGGAAAAGTGTATGTGTCAAATTTCAATGAACTAAAAAATGCAGTTATGAAGGAAATGCGCAATGTGCCATATGTTGGGCACCCAGGATATCATAAGACAATTGCAGTTGTGAGAGGCCAATACTTTTGGCTGGAAATGAAGAAACAAGTGACTAATTACATAGCCAGATGTCTAGAATGCCAAAAAGTGAAGATCGAGCATAGGCATCCAACAGGTTTTCTACAGCCGCTACTCATTCCAGAATGGAAGTGGGAAGTTGTCACCGCTGATTTTATTACTAATCTTCCGGGAACAATGAAGCAACATGGTTCCATCATGGCGGTGGTGTATAAATTAACTAAAGCACTACATTTTATTCCAGTAAAGACTACACACAAGGCAAAAAATATTGCAGATATCTACATGAAAGAAGTTTGTAGGCTACATGGAGTACCTAAGGCAATAGTTTCAGATAGAGATCTAAAGTTCGCATCAAATTTTTGGAGGGGTTTGTGCAAGGGCTTTGGAACAAATTTGAATCTCAGTACAACATATCATCCAGAGTCAAATGAGAAAACAAAAAAGACTAACATGATAATTGAGGACATGCTTAGAGTGTATGTAATGGATCAACCATCAAAGTGGGAAGATTATATTCATTTAGTTGAATTTGCCTACAATAATGGGTATCAAGCCTCATTGAAACATTGTATGACAAAAAATGCAACACTCCGGTGAGTTGGGATAATCCAACAGACAGAGCAATTGTTGTGCTAGATTTGTTGAAGGAAATGGAAGAGAAGATGACAATGATAAAGCATAATTTAAAGGCTTCCCAGGATAGGTAGAAAAGTTATGCATACAAGAATAGAGTTTTCAGAGATTTTAAAGTGGGCGAACATGTGTTTTTGAAAGTGAAAGCAAAAAGAAGTTCGCTAAGATTATAAAGTTGTCTGAAGTTGGTAGCGAGATATTGTGGACCTTGTTGTTGCGTTATTTACATGCGTTATTTATGTGCATGAACTCTACATAAATGAGAATGACTTATATGCTGCTGTAATGATTTGTTTAGATGCATTTCATGTTGATTATTAACATGCTTTAGATGGTTCTGTTTTATGGTTATAGACAATAGTTAAATCTGTTTTAAATTTGTAGTTGTAAGATACATGAAATCGACAAACAATAAAATAATTACTTTAGTTAGCAGAAATTTCATTTTTATGTGTATTCCACACCGTAATGTCCCTCGGTTGTGCTAGTGAACATTACATTTTGGTATCAAAACTGTAAAAAGGGAGAGTTTTGTGTGGCGTGGCCCAGCTTGGGTGGCTGGGAACATTACAGAGGGTATCTACTTTTCTAACCTTATCACAATAGACCAACATATCAATTGCAAAAATTGACTCCGAGTGAGGAGAATAACAATCATGCTATCCTACCATCCAAGCTAAACTCATATAACTTGATATTATTTTAATATTAATAAATTATGTAATCGAAAAAGTAAAATTGTTTAATTAAAGTTTTATTAGTCAATAACAATGCAATAGTTAGTTAAAATTTTATTCGTTAATAATTAGTATAAAGTGATGTTTTATGACGTACTTGAATAATTGAAAATTAAAATACAAAAGTTTTATGATGGGTGTATATGTTTTAATATTTAAATACATATTTGATAGTATTGTTGAAATATAATATTTTTAATGATTATAAAAATGTTTAAAAAACAATAATAAGTGGTATAAAGATTAATTTGAGGGCTCACTTTCATTTGTCATCGTCAGTATTGTACTTGGATATGCACGTATTCAAAAAGGAACCTTTATGGATTTAGAATGGAATTTGGAGTTGCCAACCTTCTTAGGATTACTCAAAGTGGTTATAAATCGTCATGCCCTCCTCAAAGTGGCTATAAATCGCTATGCCCTCTTGTATATTTTGGAGACTATTTCTTTATTTCTTTAATATTGTGATTCGTATTTATAAAATAGAACGAAATGAAATATAGAGTTATAATCAAAACAAAGAGTATGATCCATATTTATAATATTTATAAATGGAAAGAAATGAAATATATAATTATAATAAAAACATAAATATATAATGAAATTTGATTTTTATTAATACAAGAAAGGTGTTGAATTGTAAAAATGTAGAATGAAACAAATTCGTTTGAATGGTGGTACTTTATTTTTGAGAAGAGATGTGATGGCTACGTGCATTCGTTAGAGTGCATTACGATGAGGTCGAAAATATTTTTTATTATAAAAAAATAATGAGGAAATCCTAAACATCCAAAAAGCTAACTCTAGGAGATGAAACACCAAAAGGCTTTTGGGCCCCGACGGGGTTAGTTGGTATGCCAACTTCTCAAGATCGTAACATTTGCATACGATCTTTGTTCGACGCGCTCGATATCCTATTGAAAAGGTCTAACTGAGAAGTACACATTCTGGCCAGCACAAACGATGTCTTTAGCTATTATCTAGGAGTTGTTGTGCCCAAAAAACATTGTTTAAGACCTCAAAATGGCCCCAGAAGTTCAAGACACAAAATAGTGTAGAAAAACTGCCAAAATGGAAAGTTGTGCTTTGAGCTAGTAAAATAAGTGGGTGTCCACCGACATCCACTTGTATCATAGTATGCCATTATTTCTTAGATTAAATGAAGAGAGTTTGAGTTTTTATTTTCACTTCATTATTCTCTAAAGATGATTGTGTAAAGATAATTACAAGTTACAATTTTGTAAATGATAATTTCATAGAAATTGTGATTGTACCTATGCTCTACAAATTGATCTACGTACAAAGCATGGTTATACCTCAATTTTGTATTTTGGTTGTTAGCATTGGTCACTTATGTATCCATACTCGAGCAAAATTAAGAAAAACGTTGACATGTATTTTTTACTTAATGTTTCAAAATAATGTGTTAAAAAGAATGTTGGAATATGAAAACCCAATTTACCACCTAAATCAACAATATAACAATACCCTAAATTAACAATATAACCTCCTAAATTAAACTTTATTAATTATAATTTTATTTTATTTTTGTTTAATTTTATAATTACACATAATTCTTTAAAATCTTAACTTAATATATTATACTTATGCAATGTGAAGTGTTCACCTTAACCACACTCACATAATTCTTTAAAATCTTAACTTAATATATTATACTTATGCAATGTGAAGTGTTCACTTTAACCACACTCGCATATTTATTAATTTTTGTGATTATTTTTATTATCACATTTAATTCTTTTAAAAATTATACTATGATGATGATGATGATGATGATGATGATTAACGCCCACTAAGATTTAATTGGTTTATCGGACCTTAAGAGGGTAAGTGATTACTTGTGATTCTTTAGAATTTTGTTTTTGTGCTCGAAAAGCATTAAGAGAAGCTTTCCAAGATCACCATACTTTTGTTGAGTTAAGAGGTTAGGAAGATTGGTTATGTGATCAATATTTTGAAAATGAGATCTAATATAGATATACGTTGAACAATCTAAGAGAAAATGCTTTTCATCTTCAACCATATTATACTTATGCAATATAAAGTTTTCCACCTAAAATATACCTATTATGCTTAATTGCATAGTTACACATAATTGTTTAAAAATTGAGTAATTTATTTTACTTATGCAATTTAAAGCATTTTATAGTTACACATAATTCTTTGAAAATTAAATAATTTATTTTACTTATACAATTTAAAGCGTTTGGTGTTTATGTTGATAAATTTAAAATGTTAAAGTTACATGAACTCATGACTTTAATTGAATTTTTTAACACGTGCATTCATTTCAAATAAGAACTTTTTTTTAAATTATTATAAAATTTTCAAATAAGAACTTTTTTTTAAATTATTATAAAATTTTGTTTTTTATTTTTATTAAATTTATAATTAATAAAAAAATATTAATTATATATATATATATATATATATATATATATATATATATATATATATATATAATAATAATAATAATAAAACATTATTATTATATTTGGGAAATTCAAGTTATATAATAATAATAATAATAAAACATTATTATTGTATATGGAAAATTCAAGTTATATATAATTTAAGTGGACAAAATGGTTAATAACATATGTTTTCTTTTTGAAGGTTATCTGTTCAAATCCAAAAAAAAAATAGAGTATATACACTTTAGTCAAATATTATTTCATAATTTTTGATATTTATACTAAAAGAATTAAAAATAATTCATATAAATTAAAAATTAAAATATTTGTAAAACCATTTAAAATACAAATATGTAAATAAAAAATCTACACGTTAAAATACTTTAAACAAAAAAAATTATATTTTAAAAATATAAAAAAAAGATCTAGTAAATTATAAGGTTTTTTAAATCATTAACTTTCATATAGTTTACTTTAAGATTAAAAGGTTTTCTAAGTCACATGATTACTATTAAATTTTTATGAAGCTTAATAACTATTGTTGAATTGAAAAGCAATTTCTATATTGAGTGTGAGGGAAATGTGTAATAAAAAATTGCATGTTGTAATCGACCTGATTATGGGCAATAGGTGGTAGGGGATTTGACCCCAAGACTTCATTCATAATAACCACAACACTCATCCACTCGACCTAACCCACCTAACCCACCGGGCTAT
>JASDQU010406231.1:0-10514 GCA_032191745.1 Picea mariana
TCTCTATCAAGTACTTGATGGTACATGACCTTCCTTGAAGAAGGACATAACCACAAGAGGGATAAGTCCCATATGCAGTGATGATAAAGTAATAGGTTCACCATGTGATATGAAGGAATAAGTAATGCCACCTTGCAAACCCTCCTTTACCCTTGCTTGATTGGTTTGGGGTTTTTTGTTGTTTTATTAAGGGTTAAATTTAAAGTTAAATTTTAAATATTATTGTCACATGTTTAAATTATCAATTTAAACATGTGACTTTTAATTCAACTTAAACTAGCCCTAACCCTAACCTAAACACTATATATTAAACCCTCCCCCTCTCACTTTTCACTCACCCTTTGTATCACTTGAGTTCAGTTCCACTCCAAGCTGCGGCCCCTTTTGATGTGTGTGGAGACTCCAAGCTGCGGCTCCTTTTGGTGTGTGTGGAGACTCCTAGCTGCGGCCTCTTTTATGTTCTGTTGCAGATTCTTGTGGGAAGGCTGTGGCTTCCTTTGTGGCTGAAGTTCTAGGGTGAAACCCTCTCCATTTTCTGCTGTGAATGAATTCTAGGGTGCGGCCCTCTTCTACTGTGCTGTGTGGAGTGCCTACTGGCTGCAATCTCTCCTCTTCCTTGGAGTGCGGCCTCCCTTGAAGTCTGCTGTACTAGTGCGGCCTCCCTTGAGTTTGCTGTGTGTGGGAGTGGCCTCTTGGTTCCTGCTATAGCTGCGGCCTCTTGGAAATTGATGAAGGGACAGCCGTGGCCTTCCTTGACCTGCTGTGTATACCTACAAGCTGCCACCTCTCCTTTGCTATGGTTGAGCTTCTAACTGCGTCTTCCTCTAGTCCAGATCTGGCCTCCCCTAGTATAGCAACGTCCTTCCTTTTGATTATTGTTTGAGGTGTGACTCACTGTGTGTTCACTACTGGTAGTTTAAGGGTTTTTATGTCTGCTGTACAGCCCCTTTTGCTAAGGCAATTTCTTGTGGGTGCCATCTACTGAAGACTTAGTTTCTTCACTGCTGTAACAAGGGTTTACACACAGTCCAAGTTTGCAGATCTAAAGGTCTCTTGGGTAAGGGTTTTTACTGTGTGATGGTTTGGCCTTTTATTTACCTTGGTTAGGTTTGTGGTTTTATCCCTGTGGCCTTTGTGCTTGGTGGCAAGAAAGTTCCTTCAGTCTTTGGCATAGAGATCCTCTCTTGATCCATGAACTGAACCTTTGTCTGAGCATATCTAACAGGATCTATACCTATTGTGGTTACTGTGCTACCTTCAGAGGTAAGGTTGCTGTACCAGGTATGTCCCTTACTCATCTGGATGTGATTTTGTTTCAGAACTGTTTAAATTAGCATGCATTGTGTAGATCTAAAGATATAGATGTTGTGAAATGATTAGGCAGACTTATTAGATCTGAAATCTGTGTTTAGGCATATTGATCTATTGTATATCTCAGATCTGGTTACTGTTACATTAGATCAGAATACTGTCTCATTAGATCTGAGTTTATATTCATATGTGATCAGAATTTTCTTCTTAAGCTATTGCTGTCCTTCATAGATCTACTTTCTACGTGTCCTATCTCTGATTGAGTAACAGATCTATTTGCTTTAATCATTGAAATTTAAAGAGATTACTGTTCTGCAAATTTTACCCTAAATCTAACAGTTCTTGCCTTGTGCACATCCATTGTATATGCCTTCATGGTCAAACTTGAGTTCTAGTAAACCTGTGACCGCTTTGCATATGTATGGTAGCGCCTTGTAGTTAATGTGAGCTAATCTTCTATGCCAAAGTTCACATGGATTCTCAATGGCATGGGTCATGGTAGCTTCTGAGTAACCCTTTAGCTTATGCAAGCCACCTTCTTCTTTTCCAATGATGNCTTGTTTCTCTTCTCTTTCGGTATATGAATAAATACTGGGCAGCCAAATATTTTGAGATGGCTTACCTCTGGCTTCTTTCTAGTGTACATCTCTTCCGAGGTCTTGAGCCCAAGTGCACTATGGGACAATCGGTTCTGCACATATACAGCTGCCATTGCTACTTCTGCCCATAAACACATAGGAAGATCTTGATCATGGATTATAGTCTTCACAGCTTCCATTATCGTTCCGTTCTTTCGTTCACCTACACCGTTTTGTTGGGGATTATAGGGAGTAGTGAGTTCCCTCTTGATCCCAACATTTTTGCATAAGTTCACAAACTCTTTCGAGGTATATTCTCCTCCATTATCTTACCTGAGTATCTTAATCTTTCTTTCAAAAAGGTTCTCTATCAAGGCTTTGAATTCCTTGAACTTGCTGAACACTTCAAATATATTCAGGTCTTACGAGAGTACTCATCAATGAACGATACATAGTATACATACCCACTAATGGAGGACAATGGCATTGAGCCACACACATCCGAATGAATGAGCTCTAGGGCCCCTTCTGCCTTGCTGTCTTTCTTCGGAAACGGGTTCTTGATGTTCTTCCCTTGTGCACATCCATTGCATACGCCTTCATGGTCACCCTTGAGTTCTGGTAAACCTGTGACCGCTTTGCATATGTATGGTAGCGCCTTGTAGTTGATGTGAGCTAATCTTCTATGCCAAAGTTCACATGGATTCTTCAATGGCGTGGGTCATGGCAGCTTCTGAGTAACCCTTTAGCTTATGCAAGCCACCTTCTTCTTTTCCAATGATGATTGCTTCATTTATGGTCTCTCCTTTAGCATGTTGCCTTCTGCAACCTTCACTATAGCTTCCTCAGGGTTATTACCTGTGACCTGGAGCAAGGTCAACAAAACAACAAGCAAGAATAATATCCTTTTGATAATATAAAGCAATAGCACGAACAATCAACACAGTAGCTCCTTTAGAGCTATCACTTGTAATTTATCTGAAGCAAAGATTAAAGGTAAAGAATACAATACGAAATCAGGTCAACACTCTCATAGTGTTGTGATCAAACATTCTTCCATGGCAACCTGGAACTAACACACGAGGTTTCTCCTAGAGGAGGTGTTAGTTGTATCAAGCAAAACATTTGCTTCTATATGCTCACATGCTATCAAGTATAATACTTTACAAAGGATGCTATCTCAACTATAGTCATCAACTTGTCATGTGTACTTTTGAATCTTATCAACTTGATTAATCAACCCTGGAGCCTTGTCCTTAGGAATGAGTACTTTCTTTTCTTCTAGGTCTCCTTCACTCAAGATGATGAGTGCTTTCTTCAACCTATCTTATGTACTAAGACAATACGCTATCTTGACAAAAGGTTGGGTTAGAGGATAAGTTCTATGATCTCAACTTTTAATCCATCTAATACCTTGACTCAGAAAAGGTTAGAATGAAGGACATAGCTACAACATGCAACATTGATCAATATAACAAATTGGTGCATATCAGAATAATCACACCTGTGTTGCATCATTCCTCTGAATGTGTTGGATCTTGAGATCCTTTCGGATCTATGGCAAGAGATCCCTTCTCCTGCAAATACTCTTTAAAGTACTCTAGTTTTCTGGTTTTTTGGTACTTTGTGAAACTAGGGTTTCACTTTCCGAGAGATCTAACCACTGAAAAGGTGCGCTGAGAGTGCCAAAGTGATCCTTAGGGCAGGGTGCACTTTTCTAGATGGTTTTGGGGCTGAAAAGCTTCACCATCAAAAAGCCCTAATTTTCATGTACGGCAACAGTGACGTTTTTCACTTGTGAAAGATGTTTCGTTCAACTTGGCTCTGATACCATGTTAATGTTTAAGCCATTATTATAGTTCTTTGCATTTCAATAGATAACAACAACATAATACAAGATCACTGAGAAATACACAATCATAAGAGACACGGCATTTATCCTGGGAAACCCTCTAGGGGAAGAAAACCCAGCAAAACTTCCTTATTATAGATTGCCAATACAATGCCAAGAGATAACTCAAACTAAAACAGAAGTTCCTCTCCCAAAGATGCGCCACTCTCTCTCCTTCTGCAATTCCGAAACTTGTCTCTCAAAATGAGCAAGTGAGTTGTATCTAAGTGAGGCGCTAGGCTCCTTATTTATATTAGACTGGCACATGTGAAGTGTCTCTTCACTGGCAGGGCCGACTTCTCCAACTGGGTGGTTATAACAACCTTTATTATAATTCAGCACCCCTTTAATATTTTCTGGGGCCGACTTCTTATTCTGCCTATTACAATTATCTTTTGACCAATCTGCAAAAGGGGATTTGGTCCTTTATAATAACCGACATGATCAATCCGCAATGGGGATTGACCCAATGAATAATATATCAAATAATAATAAGAATACACTTTGCAGTTACATTATTTTAACAGATTGAAGCATACAACAATGGAGTCTAAGAAATAGGAAACAACATACAATAACAGGGATAATATTTGAGAGGTAACAGAAAGAATAGAAAAACAGAATGAAAGAAAAAAGAAAGGAACATTGGTAGGATTTGGATTTTGAATCGACACGAACAAATAGAAACCTCAAGCACTGGTGACCAATTAACAACTCACAAAACACGTTGGCAGGAAAATCTTGCCAAGTCTATAATCCAAAGAATAGAAGAGAAGGAAAATGCAGAAGTACCATTATGCAAATGACAATTACAATTAAAAATTACATCACACAATTCAGTATGAAGTAGAAATTTTGTCTATAATATCCTGGAATCTTAATCAAGAGCCATTAAGCTCCAAGTGACAAGCTCAGTCTCAGGGGACATCAATACCCATTCATCATCCTGAAATGAGTTAGTCCATATTAACTAATCTCAGCTGTAAAATGAACCATTGCTATTTTGCTAATTCCAATAAGAGTTGAGAACTTGAAGTAACAATTTTACCACATAACTTATTCATTACTAGTATAATAGTACCTCTCAAGGAGAAGGATAAAGTTTGAATTGCTTTGACGAGCACGCCCACGAGACTGAATAAAGCTCCGTACTGTTTTTGGCAAATCAAAACGAATCACACAGCTACAACATTGAACATCAATTCCTTCTTCAACAACGTCAGTGGCAACCAAGACATTCACCTGTTCAATCACATTTACTAGTTTATGTAATAAAAGTATGTAGCTCACTCTAACTCAGCTTTTTGAAGAATTAAAAACAGAAAACAGCATTACATGATAGAAATATGAAAC
Organism: Picea mariana; assembly: GCA_032191745.1. Taxonomy (NCBI): domain Eukaryota; kingdom Viridiplantae; phylum Streptophyta; class Pinopsida; order Pinales; family Pinaceae; genus Picea; species Picea mariana. Next base: position 5,134 of record JASDQU010406231.1, read on the forward strand.
CCACCTTGCCAGTTGAAAAACATCCAAGTGTTTTTTGCTGCTTATTCCCACACCATGCAGAATATGCACTAGATAAGTAGTCACTCCTGACAAATGAAAGGGAATCGAGCTGCTGCATCAAGCTTGAGATTACTGCTGCTACAATCACTCTTTCGACGAATATAATACAGCGCATTTCTTCATCATTCCTGGAGATCTTAAAAGGTCACTTATTGCTGAACTCCTACCAACAAAAATCTTTAAGCATATACCATGTTATCTGATTCATATTTTTAGTCATACCTCTGCTGTAAAATAAGCTGCACTAGCAGATGCACCTTGGGGGTTAAAAGACCCATTTTAATTGCATCTGAAATGCCTTCTGTTGTTCTAAATAATTTGTCCATATCTGAAATGAAAAATTTGTATTGAAAATATATTCAATTGTCCACAGAAGCCAATATTAATCAACTTTTCCCATGAAAAACCTCACCCGAGGTTAAAAATAATTCATTTCATAATTTTGAGATTGTCAAATCTAAAATGCTTTCCAAGTGCAGTTCCAAGTATTTCATCCTCACATTGAATATGTATCATTTGTCTGATATAGAAAAGAAAACTTAAAATCATAACTATATGTTCCATGTACTACATTGATTCCCGATTTATATAAAAGCTGTTCCATTAATTTCAGGTTCATTGCTCTGCATTGTACTAGAATACATTAACTGCAAATGGCACACTCCTTCAAAACTTGGACATACAGTGGACCAATTTTCGGAAATAAATCATACAATAGTTAGCAAAAGTGAATAAAGTTGCACTTAATGAAGATTTAGCACGCATATATCTTCTCAGTAAAAACACAGAACATTACATCAAATCGTGGTTTCTAACATTACAGCATCAAATACTTGGAAAGGAAATATGAATCATTCTATGGAAATTGCTCAATTCTTATGATTGCTATATAATGTCCTTTTATTCAATCTTATATAGGCATAAGCCATAGACTGTCCAATTTAGGCTGCGACTCGCATGACGCATCAGGAAAACAGGGTGATGTTGGGAAATGAAGTGTAAATCTGTATTAAGTGGTTTAATAAGATGGACACATGCGGGTATCTACTTTTGATAAAATTCTACCCAAATATGTGGATGTTCAAGAAGAAGAATAAAGTACATGAACTAGCTGGGATCAAGGAAAAGAGGACAAGAAAGCTCGTTATAGAGGTATAGCCCCAATCTCTCATCCAACCTCGATGCCAAAAAGTCTATAATGGAGATCTCAAGTTCCTTCTACATCAATGCAAAATAAAACCATTTTGCTATTATCCCTGTTTTCATGTTGAAAATTTCTTGTGTACTTTGAGATTATTTCATTTCGATAAAATTAAGAAACAGTTTGCAATAAGGAAATCACTGCCAAGACTAAACGTATGGCAGGATAAAGTGCAAAGGTCAAGTGACAACCATGTCCACAATCTGAATGAGTGAGATGGGGAAGTGTTTATTATGAATTTAGGCAAAGATTAGTGTTGATTCAAATTAGCCTTCTAATGATGATATTTAAGGATATTGAAAGTTAGCAGTAGCGCCCTGACCTATCCCTGGTTCAAGGAGATACAGCAATAATGAAAGCCGAGTCAAAATCAAATAAAAAGCTCCCCATGGCTTTCTTTGCTTGCCCTAAACTTTCTGCATTTATTTCTCTCTCCAAGTCGGGCTGAAAACAAGGTTGGGTACAAACAACAAAAGAAGTATCAAGAGAGGAGGGGCATCAATGTTGGGAACGAAGCACTATCAATAATAATAGGGGTAAAAATAGTTTCAATRCCAAAAAGAGAAGATTGCCCTATCTCAATGGTTAACTTTTGACTGTTAGAATTGTTCTCGCAAGAWTTCTACTTGCGCAAAGTCCTCCAAAASATCYTCAAATATTGTGTAACTATGGACGAACCTACCACTGTCACCTAAGTAGGGACTTCCCTCGTTTTAGTGATGGTAGAAGTCCACTACAAGTGAGGCTTCCCTGGCGACCTCAAGCGATCAAATAKCAAGTTTATTAGCCAAGCCTACCACCCCCTGTCTTGAASACTGAATGGCCGGTCTAGAACAAGGAGAAAAAGAAGTKTGAAGATGATTTGGTACCTTCCCTGAACAAGAACACTTTGCAGCATATATATAACAATTTCCAAGTCAAAGTATGCAATAAATACCTCTTTTAGACACTAGACAAGTTAAATTTCTGTGGCTGTTGCAAATTGCAGCAGTAAGCCAGTCTTACAACAGAAATAAGTAATTAGTAACAACAGCAATAATAAGTGCTCAGAAATACCACAATTGACCATGAAAATTAAGCATACATTCAATAGAATATAATTCAATTGTTAGATGTTATTTCTGAGTGAGTTAAGCCACCTTTAGACTATTGTATGCTTCAATATTAGTTCATCAAGAGAGTTGCTTCAAGATTAGTGCCTTTTAGAGTATGGATTCTTTCAGTGCAACCAAGCTTGAAGGTTGGCCCACTTGAAACAAAGAGGTAGGATCTAAACCCTAAGGTGCAAGCACATTTGGGCCTTCGGTCTTAGATCTTGAGGAGAAGGACTTCTAGGGTGCAAGCACATTTCGGCCCGAGAAACCGTTTCTCCCTTTTTGTAGCTTGAACTAGGTCAAAGATCAATTATCTAGGGCTAAAATCCTAAAGTGCTAGAACTTTAGGGGTTTAGGGTTCTAACCCTAGAAAGGACAATTAGCCAATTCTAGACAAATATCACATTGTGAGAGGAAGAAGCACTTATCTTCCTCTCTTAGGGTTTCAATAAACAAGACTTATTGCAATAAAATAACAATWTCACCATCAAAATTAATAGCATAAACAATAATTCCAAAAATTGCTTACTTCATCCAAGAAACCAAGAGAATTTCACCCTAATTGTCGAAATATCCATCCAAAATAAGCAAAACCATCCATGAAAGACCCTTCCAATCATAGCGCATAAGAGAGAAAGAGCTAGTAACCCACAAGGGCCGAAAATTTCAGTAGTAGTGTCTCACAAAGGTGAGGAATGATGATCCCAAAAATGAAATGAGAGCTAGCCTTTATATACGAGGCCTGTTATCCCCCATTTCTAGGAGATAATATCTCAAGGCCCTCAGGTTGCAGGCATGGAGTACTGAGAGGCATCCCAGAATGCAGAGCCCTTCATTCACCACACATCGCTATCTGATCAATGGAAGCGGTGTGCACCATACCAAACTTGGATCATAGAGGATAGTGGGTCTTGCTTCATGAGGTAACAAGTCTGGTATTCTGGTAAGTGTCATTCTAACAATTCAAGCATTTGAACATGTTGCAAAGAGTCCTTTCTTGATTTTGAAAACATTTGCTTGGAAATTATGACTTTTACAATATTTCTCTCTGGTGAGCGTCATGGCTTCCTAGTAAGTGGCCACCCTCAGGGAAAGGATTGCTACCAGGGGCTCTCCTTGAGGGGTCATCGTACCATTCCCACTCATACTTACCATTTTCCATGACTTCTTCCCCTTCGTTTCCTCGTCTTTTGGGTTTTCGAGCCACATTGACCCAAGAAGGGATTGTACCTCATTTCATGGGTAGAAGGGGTTGAAGGCCCAAAGGCTTGTAGCTGGCAAAAGATAAAAGTCAATCATAAACCTTCAATATGCTCACCAGGGGATCACGAGAACAATCAAATGTTTCTTGAAAAAAGTTTAAGGACCCTAAAAATAACTAATTAAAATCATGCCAACCAAGGTAGAGCGTGTGTGGGCTTTGTTTTTATTGCTTTGTTTAGTGCCCCACATTGTCTTCAACCTGGGGAAGCATTGTGACCAAGGTAGAGCGTATGTGCGCTTTGTTTTTATTGCTTAGATTAGTGCCCCTGTACGTCCGCAACCTAGAAACACTCTAATAAATTAATGGCAAATGGGCTTGGAAAAATGTTGCATCACGAACGAAAGGCAACATACCCTCTACAAAGGCACCCATAAATGACACAACATGAGCCCTTGTATGTCATGAAGCCACATTCCAAGAAGACTAACCCCATCCACTTCACATTCACTACATGACCTAGAGAGGGTTCTCCTTGGAAACATCCTCTACATGAGGATTGGTTCACCCAATAGGGCACTATGACACCCCTCACATATCTAAATTTGGCAAATTGTATAAGGTCTTTGAACATTGGTTTATTTTGAAAAGGAGGTGTTATCGCTCAGTTTGTAGTTTAAGTCAAGTAGCTGAAGGGTAAGGGTCAAACTAGCATAACAGGAGCTTCCCCACCCACTGTCACCTCGATGGGGGGCTCTTACTATTTAGAGTGGCTAATCCCAAGGGAGACGTCCCTGGCAATCTGGGGTTTTGAAAGGAAAAGGATTAACGGATTAAGGGTAGTTTCCCCTTCACTGATTACCGCCAAGAAGATAGTCAAATGAAGAAAAACCACAGAAGAGGTACCTGCTTGCGAGACAAAACAATAATGATACTAGTACATGCAACAGTGGTTAGTACTTCATTAATCAATGACTATCAATATTCAAGGTACATGAGCATAATCAGCAGTAAATATTGACAAAGTCAATGTTTGCAATAATGACAATGGCATATAATATTACTTGTCAATAAACACTGGAATAATATGAAGATAATCAATCCCTGAGTTAAATCAATGTATTAAACGTTATTAATTGCTCATATACAAAGGTAGTTGCATCAACATCCTAGGAATGACGTCAGGCTTATTCTAGGGTTAGTATGATAAATAAGAAGGTCAACGTTTTGCAATTTAACCAATGAAAATCACCAATATATCAATGTCTATCATTGGATGACCAAGCCGCAGTATTCTCTATCAACAAAAAGATCAAATAAGGCATGACCTCATCTTTTAATGCTAGGTTAGAAGAAGGGTTAGTTAGGGTTTCAAATTTGAGAGNTAGGTCAACGTTTTGCAATTTAACCAATGAAAATCACCAATATATCAATGTCTATCATTGGATGACCAAGCCGCAGTATTCTCTATCAACAAAAAGATCAAATAAGGCATGACCTCATCTTTTAATGCTAGGTTAGAAGAAGGGTTAGTTAGGGTTTCAAATTTGAGAGTTTTGAAAGATTGTTTGTTGCACAACAAGCTCAACGTTGGAGAGAAAGACCAATGCCTTAGGGTATTATGGAGTCAAAAGTAAGGGCAAGCTCTCGGGAGGATCAAAATCTAAAGACTAGAGAGTTAGGTTCTATGGTGCTGCAATGGCAGGGCCCTAGAATCAAAACCCTAAGGGAAGGAGGCTCATTCCGGTGTTGCTTAAGCAAGGCCTCATGCTCCTTCCTCTTTCTTTAAATATTCTTGACAAAACGGCTAGCTTTAAAACACAAG
>JASDQU010406239.1:0-10262 GCA_032191745.1 Picea mariana
TTCAAGGGCTGACATCGCTGAAGGTGCCTGGGCCAGATCTTCAACAATGATGTAGTTCTGGGCCGCACGAGCATGAGGATTGAAAGCCGATTTTAGAACAACACCCTTAGGGGGTCGTACAACTATATCAAGGCTCGGTCGTTCGAGATGAAGAAGACCGTTTGTAGGTGGAGTCGGTGGAAAGAGTTGTACCAAAGCAGGAGGTAAATCGTCAACCTTCTCCTTAGATGGAGAATAATCTTTGGCTCTAATTGTGATTGCAACGTTATTCTGCTTAGAATCACCAGTACACATCAAAACGTATGATGTCATAGAAGTAGATGGTTGGTCATGGATAACCAATTGACCCTGTTGTTGAGACGAGAAGGGTTGGGACAAGACTGCCGGCATAGATGGTTTGGGTGTTCCTTGAAGGAACTTAGTAACTTCGGCACGTCGTGGACAATCCTTTGTGTAGTGATCGTCACCACAGATAAGGCAAGGGTATCGTGGTTTGCGCTTATCCCGATCTTCAACAGGGGTATTTTTAGGCTGCTCTGGTTGATTATTATTTTTTCCCTCCTTATTCTTGCCTCTCCCCTTTTTAGATTTGTTTTTACCAGCAGGGGTAGATTGTACGACATTTACCTCAGAAGTTTTGCCGGTGGGAGTGGCAGGAGACGGAGCATTTTGAACATTAGAAGAAGAAGACTTAGGGTTGGTGCTTGAAATAGAATGCGATTGGGCTTGGGCAGTACCAATCACACCGTTAGCTGCATGCGAAGCAGCTGGAGTAGTTGAAGTGCTGGAAGCATTAGGGCGAGGTAAATCGGGTAGTAAATCGTAAAGAGTTCCCGTTTGAGAATAAACAATATCAAGATATTGAGCACGACTTATAGCCTACTCTTCTGTGACGACACCACCCATGGAAATCTCCTTACCTATTTCATTCACAAAGGATTTTGTAAACCATTCTGCCAGTAACTGATCGGGGAGTTCAAGTTTAATGAGACGTCGCCTCCTTCGCCACTCATGAATATGATCAGATATATGAGTGCCTTTACTTTGTTTGAAGGAAGTTAAAATCTCAGTCCCGGTATCATAATGGATTGGTAACTGGTAATGTATAAGAAAAGCCATAGCTAGGGTGTTAAAATCAGAGAAGAAACCTCGTGGCAATTCGATATACCACTTCGCAACAGAACCGGTAAGGGTTCGTTGAAAAAAACGTAAACGAACTGAGTCATCCATCAATGAATTGGATGAACACCATAAATGAAACGTCATAATGTGATTGTTCGGGTCCTCTCCCACTTTGCCATCAAATTTCGGAATGTCCGATGGAAGCTTGGCTGGAATAAAAGGCCATTGGGGAGAGTGACGAATAGGATCATTTAGAATCCTAGACAAATCTGGCAAATCCAAAGTAGCAAGAAAAGGTAACTGTCTATTCACCTGCGGGTACTGGTGACTTTGGGGTGGAAGTCCTGTCGGCAAACTAGTAGGCCCGTATGCAGTCTGCCCATAGTGGGAAGACCCTGGCTGATTCGGTGGTGGTTGGTGAGGATAGTAATTCCAAGGATGGTAACCTTGAGTTTGAGTAGGGACTTGAGGTTGAGTAATGTGACTCTGACCCCAAATAGGATTAGTTATACCCGGATATGGTTGGCCCACGGTAGGGATAGTTTGCTGCCCCCCAGCATTTTGAGGAAAGTTTTGTAGAATCCGATTCCAATACTGGGCCAATTCAGGGGGTATGTTTTGTCCAAAAGGTGAGGTTGGTCCTCCTATCGTAGATTGTATTCCAACCGAAACTTGCGTAGCAATTGGATTATGTCCGGGAAGAGGAAAAGGAATTGTACCAGCTTGTCCACCAATGAGAATATGCAAGTTTGGTGCAACGGACGGTATAGTGCCACTAGGATTAGGATTGCCATTACAGGCCTAGAAGGTGAGGCCTATTTTTTGTTATTTTTTTTTCAATTATGAAATACAAGTACAAAGAAAGGGGCACTCCATGGAGTTTCTATGGACATTGTGGCTTGAATGACTTCTACAAAAAAATTCTAACTCTGTTATGCTTCGATATCCCACTCCTGGATGTTGTGCTCAACTATGGAACGATAACAATACCATAAGAATGAAACCCCTTCCTTTCCTAGTGGCTTAGTATTTAAGATAGTTTGATAATCATCTAGGGTGAGGGTTAGGGTTTTTGTTTGCCTCAACCATCAATTAGTGTCATGGTTTTGGACCCTCTAAAATCTTCTTTAAAGTTCACAGGTGACTATCCCCACATGCGTGAGTAATGGGTGTTGACATGGCATCCACTCGATATCAAGGTGGTCAAGAAGGTGGGTCAACTTGTGGGAGGCATAATTACCGCATATGGACTTTGATTGAGGTGATTTTTGCTTTGTTGGAAAGCTTATGGTGTGTATAACAACATAGAGGGGGTGAAAGAGAAGTTCACAAAGTTTTGACCCTAAAAAGTGTCGTTTGATGCCTCAAACTGGCTTTGGAAGTTTTCGGACCCCAAATCAGCAAACTGGGGCCTGCTCCTAAAATGGGCTTTGCAAGCCAATTCTTCCAATTTTTCCTCCTAGAAAAAACCAAGAGAGATGATGAATTGTATAATGACCCATTTTGGATCATACCTCTCCACTTAGGGAGGCTTTTCATCCCCAAAAGCCTTTACTAAATGAAGCAAGGACATTTTTTCTTTACCTTCTCCCTAGAGTACCATTTGGACTTGCGTGGAAGTTTTCCTTTAAACCCTATCTTCCAAAGTTCATGTTGCTCTTGTCTAGTAGTTTTGGAGTACTTCTGCAAAATTGTATCTTCTTCCAACTTTGCCTGAGCTTTTGGTGCTAAGTCCTCTAAGGTAGGTAGGACCTGCTGCTTAGTTTCATGATTTAACATGGATGGTTCATAGAGTTTAAGATTTTCAACATTCACTACTCAGTAAATGCACATATATGGAGGTAGATCAATTCTATAGGCATCATCACCCACCTTCTCCAATGCTTCAAAATGACCATACCACAAAGCCTCAATCTTCTTATTAGGACCATGTAGGCTTTATTTCTTCAGATTCAGCCAAATTGTATTGCCCACCTTGAATATTTTTTCAATTATGTGTTGATCATGTTGCGTCTTGTACTTTTCATTCGATTTCTTCAATGTCTTATGTACTTGAAAATGGATCTACCTAATCTTTTGAACACATTTTTCTTCTTTTAATGCATCTCCTGTGATGTCTTCCATCACTCCTTGTTATTTATATACAACATCAAAGGAAATGGTGACAAATACCCAAAGCAAGTTTCAAAAGGGGACATATTGGTAGAAGTGTGGATCGCTTTGTTATGAAGTGTTGAATATAAATTGAATTTTTGTCCCAGGGCTTTGGATGCTTCTAATTATAACTCCTTAAAAGTTGAACTAATATTTTGTTGACTACTTTTGTTTTCCATCTGTCTAGAAATGGAAAGTTGTAGATCTATTAAATTTGGTGACCATCTTCTCCCAAAATGTAGTCCAAAAGGCAATGAGAAATATAGTATCCCTATTTGAGATGATGCTCCTTGATATTCCAAAGTGCACCTAGACCTTTTCAAAGAAAATGTTTATCGCTTCTTGTCCTTTGATGGTCTTTTTACAAGGAATAAGAATGCACATCTTGTTGAACCTTCCAACTACCACAAATAGATAGTCACGTCCCTTTTTGGTTGTTGGAAAACAAACCACAAAATCTATAGAGATGTTATCCCAGGGTTTAGTGGGTATAGGTAATGGATAGTATAAACCTTGCTTTCTATTACTAGGCTTGTTGGTAGAAAAAAGTATGCATTCTCTAATAAATCGAGTTACATCTTCTTTCATTCTAGGCCAATACACATATCTTTGTAAGTTGGCAATTGTCTTCCCAACACCAAAATGCCTGCAACCTTGGAGGTGTGAGCATCTCTGATAAGTTGCAATCTCTCCTTTTTAGGAACACAAAGCTTGTCTACTTTGTAGAGAAATCCATTCTAGTGATAATAGTTAGCCTTATTGTCACCTTCTTCTACATGAATTTGGCTCTGTAGTTGTTGAAACACCTCTTTAAAGTCTGCTTCTTCTCTGGATGCCTCTTTTAATGTGTCATGGGTAAAAGGCTCCATGTGCATAAGGGTTCCCAAATATCTAATATTGGATTTGGGTGACCTTGAAAGCTTGTTTGCCAACTTATTGGTGTTGTCCTTCTTATATTTGATGACCAGATGAAATTGCTACAAAAAATCCATCCACTTGTAGTCTACGGTTTGTTGAAGCTTACTCTAGGCCTACAAATAGTGGCTACTGATCAGTGTGGATAATGGTTTTCTTCCCTATTAGATAGTACTTCCATGTCATAATAGCTTGAACCAAGGCGTAGAGTTCTTTATTTTATGTGGGGTAGTTTAGGACTCCACCATAAAATATTTTAGAATGATAGCATATCAGTTTATCTCCTTGCATCAAGACCGCTTCCATAACATATCCACTTGCATCTGTCTCCATTTCGAAAGGATTTCGCAAATTAGGAAATGAAATAAATAGTGCTTGATTGATCTTTTGTTTTAGCTCATTGAAATATTTTTGTTGATTCTTCCCCAACACGAAACACTTACCCTTGTTTGTTATGGCATGAAGTGGCACAACTATAATTGCAAATGATGCTATAAACTTCCCCAGGTATTGTGTTTTCCTAACAAACTCTTAACTTCAGTGAAATTAGTAGGAACTGGCCACTTGATGATGGCATCCATCTTTGCAAGATCTATCTTGAGTTCCCCTCCACCAATCACATACCTCAAAGACACCAATGATTGTTGATCAAATCCACATTTCTTAAGGGTAGCCAACAACTGATGCTTTTTCAGAGTCTAACATTTGCATGAGATGTGAGATATGCTCTTCCTAGGTGGAGCTATTAACCAATATATCATCTAAGTACACTATGGAAAACGAATCTAGAAAGGGATGCAATACATCATTCATCAAAGGTATAAATGGAGCCGTTGCAGTACATAAACCAAAAGGCATTACCAACCATTCATATAGACCTTTCCTTGTTTTGAAAACGGTCTTCTTCTTTAACTTGTATTTAGTGGTATCCCGATTTGAGATTCAACTTGTTGAAGTGCTTGGCATATTGCAACTGATCTAGCAAATCATCGATCATGGGCAAAGGGTACCGATTCTAGAGGGTGATCTTGTTCAAAGCTTTGTAGTCAAGACACATTCACCAAGTCCCATCTTTCTTAGGTACTATCATGATGATAGGTGACCCACAAGGTGAGGTGCTTGGTCGGATCACTTCCTGCTTTAGCAGCTGCTGCAACTGTTTCTCCACTCCACCTATTTCCAGGATACATTGTTTGTACAACCCAATATTTGACAATGGGGAATCAAGGAACAAATGTATCACATGCTCTTCCCTCTTTGGTGGTATCCCTTTAGGCTCTTGAAACACTTCTCTATATGTTTGCAATAGTTTTTCCAACTTATGTTTCTACTCTTTAGTACATCCCTCCAAAGATGATTTTACTTTTATCAATTCATCACCTAGCCAATTCTCTCTTAAGAAAAGCAATACAAACTCCCTACTAGAATTGATCAATTTCTTGGCTTGGTTAACACATACTAGAGAAATCTTGGATTTACCTTTGTGTGCATTAATGATGAAATACTTCACATCCTTGATCAGGGAGTGTTAGTTTGGTCTTCTCATGAAGATTTCATCCTTCATATACATGTAGGGGCTTTCAAACACCACACCACACACATAATGTGCTACTACATTTACCTCCATTTCATCAATATAGTTTGCACGTATAGAAAATTCGATCTACATTGTTTAGTGACTTTGAGATTTGCATCCTTATTTACCCATCCTAATGGATATGGGTTAGGATGATCACAAACTTCCAATCCAAGCTTGTTGACTAGATCTTATGCTATGAGTTTGGCTTGTGAACCAATATCAAATATAACATCCACCTTTGTCTTCTTAACTTGGATATTAATATGGAAGGGGTTAATTATCTTGTTCTCTTCCTTGTGATGAAGGCTACTCAAGCTCACCTCCATCTGCAGTATAGTGCAAATAATATGTAATGTCCCTTTTCAAATAGGAGCTCCAGAAAGGAGGCTTAATGGTCTAAACATCCCCGTTAGACTATAGCCAGGGCTAGAAAGGGGTAAACAGGGTTACTAGAGGTCACTCCAGCCAAGGGTGTTATAATTTGAAAGTGACATTGAGCTAAAAGTGGCTAAAAGCGCTTTTAACCAACTTGAGCTAAAAATAAAGTCAACAACGAATTAGGGTTTTGGGCATCTATAAGAGAAGGTAAAGTGACCTAATTCATGATTATGTAGATTTTGACTTGTCATTGAGGAGAGAGGCGCATCTCAGGAGAGGTAGCTCAGTGGATTCCAGGAGGAATACACCAGTGGCTGATTTCGGTGTTGAGAGACACACCCTAGTCATTGGGGAGATCACACAAGTCTTCCATCAATCTTCAACAACAACTTTACAGATTCTAGCAGCAAGGGCACACTTATTCAGTGTGAGGGCGCAAATTTTGAGGAGGTATTGAGTCGACTTGGCCCATCCTGGGAGAATACAGAGATTCCCTTCCGACCTAGTTGAGAGGAAGGCAAGGCACATCTTTTTCACAGTTTCTCGTCAGATCCTGACGGAGAAATCATTTGGGTGCATTTTCTAGCTGTTGAAGTTGCGACACTTTGGGAGGACACATTTGGGGTTCCCGAACGATCATCAGATCATATCCAGGGAAATACTTTCGACTCATTTCACAGTAGGTCAGTGAGATCAATTTGAGACACATATTAGTCTATTTTGACGGTGGAATCACTAGGGTGCGGTTTTCCAATAGCAGAGGGGGTGCATTTGCCCAAGAGGATCCATCCGGGGTCCAGACATACTAGTAGAGGGCCGGTCAATCACCAAGACTAAGAGAGACAACAAGGGCGCACTATTTGGGACAGTTTACAGGCCGATTCGAGAGGTCTACCCACCAGGGCGAGCTTTCCAGATTTGCAGCAGTTGTCGTATGAGTTGTTGTAGCTTGCAACAAATCTTACACCTCATCCATTGATCCCACAGTGTTTGTCTATTATCAAGTATTATTGCTTTAGTTTGGTTATTGTATTATGATTAAGATCCTTTTGTCATTGATCTAGCCGAGTGATTTATTTTGTTCAGCGGCATTCGACATTTGTTCTACGTAGAGATATCATAATATAATCTTTGCAGTCTTTTTTCACAATTATTATTTGTATGTTCATTTATATGTTGTAAACAATTAATCATACACACACATTAGCAGATTTTCCTAGACTAGCTGGGTCAGGAACATTATAGTGGTATCAAAGCTTTAGTCTTGCCAACCCGTGACTAAAGACAATGAGTGCAGCAGAGGACCCAGAGGGTCGTGAGCACATAGGTGACAAATATGTCACTTACAACAGACGGAAGGAGATAAGACCTAGACCTGATTTCCCCCCTTTCCCTCCCAGCTCAGAGGAAGAGGAAGAGGCACACAAGGAAGCAGAGAGAAGGGCAGAGCGTGAGGCTGAGCATGAGGCAAAGAGGATGTTAGGAGACAAATATGAGAGACCACATGGCAGTGGTAAGGCCCTATGGAACTAGAGGCAGCCTTCATGTAGGTACTCAACAATCTAGTAGTTAGTCAACAGGCCATGACTCAGTCTTTGGAGTAGATGGCTTATAGATTGGCTATAGTGGGAACTTCGAGCACACAAGCCCCACAGGCCGCACAGGGGAACTCAGGGGAAGGCAGTAGACCCCAGTCACCTACTCACACATACACCTCTTCGAGTAGGATTCCCAGGCCATTGTTCCCTATTTTCCAGAGGGCACCCCCAGCAACAACACAACAATCGATAATGCAAAGGCTACCCACTCAAGCGAAGGTCATTGCAGAATACAAGAGGGAGTATGCAGCGTTGTGCCATTACTTCCATCAGGACATGACCCTGGTCGAGTATTATGGACCCTGGTCGAGTATTATGGACTCAGACTCAGGAACCACCCCAGAGAGCCTCAGAGAGGAGGACAACAACAACAACAGGGACATAACATTGATTTCATTAGGAAAGTTGGTCAACTCACTATACCTTCTTTTTACGGATTGTACAAAATCAACTAGATGACTGAGGTACAAAATCTAGACATGTACTACAAGCTCAACCAGATGACTGAGACATAAGCCATCAATTTCACTACCTTACACTTGAAGGGTGAGGCACACGAGTGGTGGCATCATGGATTGGTGACGTTGGGACACAGTCACATCACCTCCTACAAGGAGTTCATAGAGAGACTCATGGATATATTTGATAGGAGGGATCCAGAGATCCATTTCAAGAATCTAGCCTAATTGAGACAAACTAGCACAGCAGAGGCATTCATCATATAGTTTCAGCGGGTGGCAGTGGCAGTGACAGATATATCTGAGCCCAGACTGATCATGTTATTCACAGATGGGCTCACAGAACCCTTGGGAGGATGGTTGAAGGAAAACATGCCTCAAACCTTGTAGGATGCCATCTTACGCACTCGAGATTTGGTAGACTTAGCGTTAAAGACTAAATCTTTTTCCAAACCCTTTGTACCATAGAAGGACCGAGATAGGAAGCCATTCCAGAGAGAACGGAAGGGAAAGAAGAAAATGGATGATAAGATGAGGCAAGAACTTATGAGGAAGAAGCTCTTCTTCACTTGGAAGGACCCTTGGGTCCCAGGTCACAGGTGCATGGGCAAGGCAGAGAATCATTATATTGAGGTGGCAACAGACAATATGGATAGTGAGGAGGAGGAGGAGAATGACAATGGATCCACTAGCTCAGAGGAGGAGCTAGTATAGGCAGAGGAGCAACCTCCTTGTAGACCACCGACACCGGCAAGGATCCACCCACCGATAGTTCCACAGCCTCATGAGCAGGCTAAGAGACAGAAACCAACTAAGGGAGGAGTCATAGCGACCCTTTCTGGTGTTCCCAAGTATGATACCCTCTAGATCAAAGGGACTATTTAGGGAGAGTGGGCAATCACCCTGATAGATGGTTGGGCCAACCACAACTTCGTTGATGCTTCATTGGTATTGAGACGAGCACTTCAGACAAAGGAGTTTGAGGGGTTTGATGTTGCAGTAGCAGATGGCCATACAGTGGAGTGTCTAGACAGAGTTTCGGACTTGGATATTAATTTAGGCAACTACACCATGAGAGACACATTCTATGTGGTTGATCTATCTAACACCAATGTGGTATTGGGAGTCCAGTGGTTGATCACATTGGGAAAAATCACCACCAACTACTAAACCTTGGAGATGGGGTTCAGAGACATTGACAGGAAGAGGATTGTTCTGAGGGGCATGTAGACAGGAGAACCCAGGACAGTTTCGGCCAAGAGGGTGGAGAGGACATTCAAACATGGGGAGGTAGCATATGTCGTAGAGTGCTTGATCACTAAGCGGAAGGATTCAGAGGGTCGACAGGAGTATCAGACAAAGATTAGGAACTTGTTGGGACGACATCAACAGGTTTTTGGTTCGATTCCACCAGGGAGACCACTTGACAGGGGTTTTGAGCACACCATTGAGTTGGAGGAGGGGGTCAAACCTATGATCACACCACCTTATCATCATCCTAGGAGGTTCAAGGATGAGATAGAGAAAGCAACCTAGGAATTGCTAGCGATGGGACACATCAAACCTAGAAGCAGTCCATTCGCTTCTTTATTTGTCTTAGTTCTGAAGAAGGATGGTACCATGAGGATGTGCATTGATTACCGGGCCTTGAACAAGAAAACCATCAAAAAATGGTATCCTGTCCCTCACATTGACGAGTTGATTGATGAACTGCACGGGGAAATTTTCTTCTCAAAGATTAATCTACGCTCTAGGTATCATCAGATCAACATCCGAGAGCAAGACAGAGAAGACGACATTTCAGTGTCACTTTGGTCATTTCGAGTTTCTGGCTATGCCATTTGGGCTAACCAATGCATCGACTACATTTCAGTCTTGCATGAACCACATATTCAGGAATCAGTTGAGGAAATCAGTCTTGGTTTTCTTCGATGACATCTTGGTCTACAACAAGACATGGCAGGAGTTTATGAGGCACTTGGATGAGGTATTAAGCATCATGGAGGCACAATCACTTGTTGGAAATGTTTAACAGGTAGCATATGCTTGTTATTGATG